>CAHIKZ030001294.1:282500-312500 GCA_903632075.3 Acanthosepion pharaonis | reverse complement strand
AGCAGAGAAAAGAAAGAAGAAGAAGAGAAAAAATTAAATTAAAGGAAAAAAAGAAAAGTGTAAAAGTGAATGAAAATAATGAAGGAACAAAATGTAAGAATGAAAAATCAAATGAAGGAGAGAAAGAAAGAATGAATAAATGAATGAAAAGAGATAAAAGAAAGACTGAAAATTAAAGTCCGAATGAATGAAATGGGATGAAAAGTAATGAAAAGAAAGAACAGTAAGGAAGAAAGAATGAATGAATAAATAAATGAGAGAATGAATTATTTAATGAGAAGTATGAATAAAATGAAAGAAAGAAAAGAAGGAAAAACGAAAAAAGTAAAAGAGATGAGTGCAAAGAAAGACGGAAAGAATGAAAAGAAAGAAGGAATGAAAAGAAAGACGGAAAGAATGAAAAGAAAGAAGGAATGAAAAGAAAGAGAGCAAAGAAAGAATGAAAGAATGTTCGAAAAAATTAAAAGAAATATGAAGAAAAAAGAAAAAAAAGAAGAAAACGAAGAAAAAGAAGAAAAAGAAAAAAGAAGAAAAGAAGGAAAAAAAAGAAAAAGAAAAAAGAAGTAAAGAAGAAAACGAAGAGAAAGAAGAAAAGAAGAAAATGAAGAAAAAGAAAAAAGAAGAAAAGAAGAAAAAGAAGAAAATGAAAAAGAAAAAAAAAGAAGAAAAAGAAAAAAAGAAGAAAATGAAAAAAAGAAGAAAAAGAAGAAAAGAAGAAAAAGAAGAAAAAGAAGAAAAAGAAAAAAGAAGAAAAGAAAGAAAATGAAAAAAAGAAGAAAATTAAAAAAAAAGAAAACGAAGAAAAGAAGAAAAAGAAGAAAAGAAGTAAAAGAAGAAAAGAAGAAAAAGAAACCGAATAAAAAGTATAAAACTAAAAAAGTAAAAACGAAAAGAAGAAATTGCAAGAAAGAATATTTTAAAAATAATAAAAAAGAAAAAGGGAATAAAAAAAAGGAAAAGAAAAGAAAAGAAAGAAAGAAAAGAAAAAAGATGAAAAATGGTAAATCTCCAAAATGATAAAAAGGAAAAAACGAAAGTAAAAAGGAAATATAAAGAAAGATGAAAAATTTCCTAGAGAGAGGGGGGGGAGAGGGGGGAAGGGGGAGAAAGGAAGATAGAGAGAGGGGGTAGGAGAGAGAGAGAGAGAGAGTTCAAAAATTTTCTTGAGGAAGTATGGTAGAGTAATGGATTGCGGCTCGGATTGAGGAATCTGAAAGTCGAGTTCGAATTCCAGTCGAGTTCATCACATTAACTTACGTGTTGATACCTTTGGGAAAGGCATGAACCCATCTCTTCCGGCTAGCTACGGGTACATAGCAGGACAGACTGGTTTCTATAGCATTGGATGGCAAGGAGGATCGTTCGTATCCTAATTACGGTTTGATTGAAATTAAAAATATCGCAGAAAAGCATTTTTTGACCCCACAGTAGCTATTTATTCAAGGTTAAAGTTTATTTAAAAGTTTGACATTTTGATGATAGATTGAGAATTATCTAATGTATCTATCTAATAGGGGTTTCAGGTGTTAAAAAGTAACTGAATCAACGTGAGCGCCGTTTTATATATAATTTTAAGTACTCGCTTAAAAATCTAAGAAAACATTCTCAATAATCTAATGTTTTATTGAATTTTAAATATTTTTGTCTCTAAATTTACCATAGTTATCGCTCTTATTTTCTGATAATGTCGTGCATGGTCGACCGTATATAGAAAATCGGGACATTTATACTCATAAAAATATCCCAAATTCTTTTATTGGTGTTTGATTATTTGGCCTAAACTTTTCCATTTAGTAAATATAGTTTTTACTTAATAATAATTTCATCTAAAAGGGCTTAATTAATACAGAATTTTAAAAGGTTAAAAAATATTTAAAATTTAATGAATCATTTTCATTAAAATTTAAAAAAATGAAAACAAATCTGGTAAAAATGCATTATTCATTGAAAACTTTTTTCTTAAGACAATACTGTCCTTAATACATCTTATTTCTAAAAGACAATACTGTCCTTAATACAAAGCAATTAAAATCTTTTCCAATTAAATAATGTTATAGTATTATTGCATTTTTTTATTTTACGATTCAGATCAGATTTTCGGTAAATACTGTTTGAAAAAAAAAATCGATGATTTACATTTTCCAAGCAGTCCTGCTTTTAACTAATATATATATATATATATATATATATATATATATATATATATATATATATGAAGACGGACAATATTTAATTTCTGGAAATTTCATTAATTAAGAGGGTGGGTAACAGATGACAAAAAAAAATTTCTACAAAGAATTTTTTAAAAACGTTTGTAAAATAATTTCTTTCATTTAATTAAGTCCTCCTGAAGGTTTCGTTGCAGTCTGACAATTATTTGATTTTTGCAAGAATTTCCAACTCAATGTGTTTTTGTTTTTTTCTTTTTTTTCTTCAAATTTTCGAAAGTGCACGAAAGTATTAAAAATGTAAAAAATACTTTGGTCTTTCCTCTTAATAATAACATAAACATTTTGACGATAAAACTTTATTTTTATCAAGTTTTTACAACATGCTATGCTGTTTTTTCAGCGAATTATTGGCGGTACCTAGAAAAATTGATGACGAAGAAAAAAAGAAAAGCAAGACGAAGAAAAAAGAAAGAGAAAAGATTACCGAAAAACAGAAAGAAAAGACCAGGAAAAAAAATGAGAAAAAAAGGAAGGAAGACGAAAAAACAAAGAAAGAGAAAAGACGGCTCCAAAATGAAAGAAAAGATCAGAAAATAAAAAAAAAATAAAACAGAAAAGTAAAATTATTCTATTGGCCAATAACCGTGGCATTTCTGGAAAGTTATGTCAAGCATAGAAAACTATCACATTGTCATTGTTGTCCTCGTCTTTTCCCAGTTTAAAAGCCCGCCGAACGTGAGAATGGCAAAAGTATAAAAACAGCCGACACAACACTTTGTCCTTCCGTTGGATTCTCTTTATCTCTCCCTCTGTGTGTGTGAGAGAGAGAGGGAGGGAGGTGGGGGGAGAGAGTGCAAAACATCGTCTCTTAAAAACCTTAGGTCTCTTATCCTACATCCTTTCCTCGTGCTAAACTTTACCTTTCTTGTTAAAGAAATGAATATAAACTAATGAGAAAGCCTGAATATATGAATGATCTTTGTGGCTCAGGCAGTTTCGAGAATTGACCTCACTATAACCCGGTGGGAAACGACTGCAAAGTAGACTGAATGTCGCTGTTAACTTTTGTCACGCTGAGTGGCGAACGCCATCAATATTCGGAAAAGAAGAAGAAAAAGAAGAAAATGTATTTCATAATGGTCATATTTCGAAAAAGCTTCTAGAAAGAAAAAACGTTGTAAATATTTAAACTTTTTCTGTCCCTTCAGAATGTAGGCGATAATGGCTCTCCACAGCTTCCTATCCATCTTAGTTCCAAGTATCCCTCCTTGTCTTTGCTCTGCCATTCATTTACTCAATCTTGATAATGGCCGCGAAAGTCGAAAGTACTTGAACAATAATAACAAAATATGAACTTCGGGTAATTTATCCACAACTTCGAACAAAATACTCAGCACTTTATTCGAAAATTGGAAAAATGTAAACGGACATTGTCGATTCTCTTTAATCAAACGTGTTTGAAAGAATACTTGCCACACACACACACACACACACCCACACACACACACACACACATATGTATATATATATATATATATATATATATTCAAATGTAAATCCAAGGCCTACTTACTCCTGTTGGGGGAACCCCACTCTGATTGACCATGTCTTCAGGGAGGTACTCGGTAAAAATAGCAGCGGTAAAAAAGGCAGTGGAAAAAATGGCAGGGTAAAAATGGCAACGGTAAAAATGGCAAAAGTGGATAAATAGGGAAAAATGGCAAAAAACAACAGAAAATTTTGACCGTTCGAGAAGGATGGGTCTAAGCTCCCATCCCTATAGTTTAAAATAGGGCTAAGTCCCCCCCTCAATATTTCAAAATAAATATTTTTTAGTGGTGGGGGGCTAGGCTCATTCTCCTCTTGTTTTAAATAGGGCTAAATTCCCCTCCTAGTATTAAAAATTTTTTTTAAATTTTCGATGTCGATTTTTAGAAGTTTTATTGGGGTTTGGGGGGGGGGGGCGCTAGGTTCCTACTCCTAATTGCAGTAAAAGCACAGATCATAGCGTGTTTAAGTGAATTTGATGACTATAATTAATTTTATAATTGATAGCTGACACTATGTTTAGATATATATATATATATATATATATATATATATATATATATAAAAAATGTATTAGTATATATATATATAAAATAAATGTATTAAAAGTATATATATATATATATAAAAAATTAGTGTGTATATATATATATTTATTTATATATATAAAATAAGTGTATTATAATATATATATATATATATATATATATATATATATATATATATATAGTGTTGGGACGACGATTAATGGGAATCGGAAAAATCGCAAAAGGCGAAGGTTAGAATCCCATTTACAGATTTCGTATTGACTCTCAGAGTCTAATTTAATTATTTTATTGTTAAATTATGGTAAACGAAGTAAATATTCTAGAGTCCACTTAGCCTATTCCTCAGCAAACCTTTTGAATTTCTGTTCACACCTATTTGCTAAATGTCTATATGACGCCTCTCAGACTTGAGTATTAAAAGATTGAAAACGCATCAGACAAGATTTTAAATTTTACTGGCACCAGTCTGACCCTGTCGTTGTCTTATAACCTCTGAAATAATTAATGTTTTATTGTTTTGTTTTTTGTTTTTTTTTGTTTTTTTTTCGGTTTCATCAAGTGGTCCTATAATTGTTTTTTCCCAAGTTTTTCAGTATGTTCAGACGTAATCACCTAAAAAGTAAATCTCATGGAAGGGGGGAGCTTTAGCTGAATATTCTTTTTAATTTGACAAACTTCGCATGTTTTTCCATTATGCATTATGTATCCAAAATTTTAATAAACTCATTGTGAGATATTCATCTATATTTTTTATCCTTTTGCCATTTTTACCTATTTATCCACTTTTGCCATTTTTACCGTTGCCATTTTTACCGATGCCATTTTTACCCTGCCATTTTTTCCGTTGCCATTTTTACCTAAATTCCTTCAGGGATGCAGCC
Source organism: Acanthosepion pharaonis (assembly GCA_903632075.3). Taxonomy (NCBI): domain Eukaryota; kingdom Metazoa; phylum Mollusca; class Cephalopoda; order Sepiida; family Sepiidae; genus Acanthosepion; species Acanthosepion pharaonis. Next base: position 307,352 of record CAHIKZ030001294.1, on the reverse strand, counting down.
GTACTCATCACTCTTGACCAATTGCAAAGTTGGGGTGGATGGGCGTTGATTCTGAGGAGATCATCCACCTTTTAATAGCTCTTTTTGAGGGTTGGGGAGCGGAATGCAGCTGGATTTCCACTACCTTCCTCTCCAGACCAGGAGCGAGTTTTGTCGCTGACTACTTAGGTTTTTAAATCTGAGTTCTCTTTTATTGCTACCCAAAATCATATATATATATATATATATATATATATATATATATATATATATATATATATATATATATAACACAAACTACAGGATTGGTGTATACGTAATAAATTCCAATAACCAAAAAATACTATTCTTAGAAGAATGCTCAATACAGCGTAGAACAAATATAATTTATTCGAAATTTATAACACCATGATTGAATTCAATGCCATCACTTGATAAGAGACCAGAAGTGCTGAAACAAAATGGCTATTTTTGTTGTGATTTTATAACATATTTATGTTATAATTTTCGAATAAATTTTACATATATATATATATATCATATGAACCTGCCGCAAACTGTAAACAAGGACACTAAAAATATTTAAAAAGTTGTCCTTATATAAATCAATTACGGAAAGTTAATAAAGTCTGTAGTGGGTGCAAAATAATAACTTCCTTCACCCACTCCCTTCAACTTTTGAGGACTGAGAAAGAAGAAGAAGAAAAGAAATTTGAGAGCCTATGTGAAATTTTTTGCCTTTTGCAGAAATTAACAGGTGAGCCGAGAAGAAGAAGGAAATAAATTCGCGAGCCTAAAATTCTTTTTGATAAAAAATGCGGAAAAGAATTCAATTAATGAGAGAAGAGTGTCTGAAGTAATATGAAAGGTTTCGTTTCAATTCCTTGCGACCAGCGTTGAAGTACTCGCCAGTGTAAAATTACATGCCAATGATATTATTAATCTCTAACCTGCATGTGACATTTCAAAGAATTTTCTCTCAACAATCCAAGAAAGATAAGTATTTCGAACTCTCTCTCTTCGTCTCCTTTTAAAGTATGCAAACCATATATCCCTTCAGTGAGCAACTAACTCTCTTACGTTTGTCTTAAACATGTTTGAATATTATTTTGTGTCTGATCATTTAATCTGTTGTATAGACATTTCCTCTTCATGACAATTCGTTAAAACTAGGGACTTGAAGAATTCTGATTTATTTTCTTGAAACGAGCAACTAACACAACTTCAAGCGTGTAAATTCGTAAAGAAATTCCTTATTTTATTTTGTTAAAATAACCAGCATTTCATCGTCATTACATCCTTCTGTTTAAATTATTTCCATATTTCGGGCTGTTGCCCTCATCTTTATTGCCATATACACAAAATAAATAGTGTAAATAGTTACAATACCTCAACTCAGAAATATAGACAGATATTGTAATCCTTCATTAATTCTATTAGCGTTGGTAAATCATCTGTTCTTTTTAAACCTTATTTCCCACGTCAAAATCGGCCAATTCCAGTAGATTTTAGAAAGTGTCCAATACTTAGTTATAGAGCAATATTCTTAAATATTATCTTAAAGATATAACAACACTACAAAGCTACTATAGTTTCACCTTAAGCAACGTCAAGCCTGGTCAGTACCTAGATGAGTGAGAGAGAGAATGGAAGTAGAGAGAGGATAAACGTGAACATGACATAGAAGGAGGGAACAAGAGAGAGAGAGAGAGACTGGAGGAGAGAGAGGGAAGGTGTGAATAAAATAGGGAAAAGGGAACGCGACAGAGAGAGACTGAAATAATATAAGATATGAATATATAATAAGATATGGAGGCTGTAAGGGGAGAGAGAGACTGGAAGCAGTGAGAGGGAAGGCGTAAAAAGATAGGGAAGTAGAGAACGCGACACAGAGAGAGAAAGACTGAAAGAGAGAGGGAAGTTGTGAACAAGATAGAGAAGTGGGGAACGAGAGAGAAAAGTCTGAATGGAGAGAGAGTGAGAGAGGGAGTGAACAAGATAGGAAAGGAGGGACACTAGATAGAGAGACTGAAAAGAGAGAGAGAAAGAAGGTGTAAACAAGATAGTGAAGGGGAAACTAGAGAGAGAGACTGAAAAAAGAGAGAGAGAGGGGGGAGTGTACAAGATAGGGAAGGCGGGAACCGAGATAGAGAGAGTGAAAGGAGAGAGAGAGGGGGGGAAGGTGTGAACAAGATAGAGAAGGGGAAACGAGAAAGAGAGAGGGAGAGACTGAATAGAGAGAGGGAGGGTGGAGCCGAACAGAAGAAAAAATCTGTCAAAAGCGAAATTAAATCGACAGTCTGGAAATGAAATAATTATTTTTGGTTTACATTTGAGAATTTATGCATTGAAAAAAAAAGTAATGTCATTGAAAACTTCGTGCAGCCGGTGTTAATGGCGGTGATGCCCCGGATGTCGAAGGTGATAACAACGGAGCAGATGAGTATATACGCGTTTTGAAAAGTGGTTTTCTAACCACTGCTACTAATAATACAAACACTACTACCACTACCTCCTATAACAACAACACTTATAGTGGGGACTCCGGCACACACTGGAAAAGCTGGTTAAAAAAAATTCAAAGGCACTAAGCAAATAAATAAAGAGAGAAATATAATCAGTGGATAGAAAATGAAAAGAAAGAAAGAAAGAAAGAAAGAAAGAAAGAAAGAAAGAAAAAACTGATGAAAGTAAAAAGACAAAGAAAGAAAGAAAGAAAGAAAGAAAGAAAGAAAGAAAGAAAGAAAGAAAGAAAAAACTGATGAAAGTAAAAAGACAAAGAAAGAAAGAAAGAAAATTAAGAAAGAAAGAAAAACTGATGAAAGTAAAAAGACAAAGAAAGAAAGAAAGAAAGAAAAAAAGATTGAAAGTAAAAAAGACAAAGAAAGAAAAGAAAGAAAGAAAGAAAGAAAGAAAAAACTGATGAAAGTAAAAAGACAAAGAAAGAAAGAAAGAAAGAAAGAAAGAAAAAACTGATGAAAGTAAAAAGAGTTAGAAAGAAAGAAAAAAGAAAGAAAGAAAGAAAGAAAGAAAGAAAGAAAAAACTGATGAAAGTAAAAAGACAAAGAAAGAAAGAAAGAAAGAAAGAAAAAACTGATGAAAGTAAAAAGACAAAGAAAGAAAGAAAGAAAAAAAGAAAGAAAATGAAAAGAAAGAAAAAGAAAAAGAAAGAAGTGTGATAAAAAATAAAAGAAGGATAATATTTTTTCAAATTTTACGAAAAAAAAACGAAGGTTTCCAAATTTTGCTGGTAAAATTAATACTTAATCAGCATTTTTTACATATCCTCAAAAGGAATTTTTTAGGTCATCTGAAGCAGGAAACAGACTATTGCCTCTCGGTAATGACTTCAATGACCAATTTTATATTTATATTAATATCCGCGGCTCCATCCATAAATATAGCTTACCTTAAAACTTATATTTTTATCTGATAGGTATCACCAAAGATTCGCTAAAAAATTAGCATAGCATGATGAAAAAATGTCCCAAACTTAGTAAAAACAAATTTTTATCGTCAAAATATTTGTTATTATTAAGAAAAGGAAAGGCCAAAGGAGTTTTGGATTATTTTTCATCCTTTTTAAAACGTCCGAAATTTTGTTAAAAATCTTGTTTTTTTCTTGCGTCTGCAAAGATTAATATAAGGCATTTTATTGACTTTTTTGACGGTGAAATAAAAATTTTCATTTGTAAATTCTTGCAAAAACCAAATAATTGTCGAATTGTAATGAAAAATTCAGGACTTATTCACAAAATAATGAAATTATTTCAGAAATGTTAGTAAAAATCAGTTTTTTTTCTACATATGTCCCCCTCCCCACATTTATTTAATTTTATAAAATTTCGAAAAATTCATTTTTGTAGGGTTCACTGTTTATATTAGTTATAAGCACACGTCCTTGGAAATTTTAAATCAGAATTTATTTTATAAAACAGCCCCCCCTCAGCATCTCATAAAAACACCCATCTCCATCTTCGATACTTTGAACTAAAATATTTGTTAATTAAACTTTAAACCAGTCAGTTTGTGTAGATAAAGATTCTGAAAAGTATATTTTATTTTTTAAGGATTTTTTTAATAAAGAGAATTACGTTGGGCAGAGAGAATTGTACAAACACATTATATTTGGTTAAATAGATGTATCTAATTAGCCTTTATCTCTGATATTGAGTATATATATAAAATACTATAATATATATATATATTTATATATATATTATTTATATATATATTCATTTTATTATTAATATTTGATATTTCATTAATGGAATATATATATATATATATTTATATATATATAAATATATATATTATATTTTTTATTTATATATATATATATATATATATATATAAATAATATATATATATTATATATATATATATAAAATATATATATATTATAAAAAAAGATTTTCAAATAACACTTTTATTAATAACACTTTTCAAAATTTTGGAAAAAAAATTAGAGCTTTTTGGATTCCAGTCGAAAGTCATCATTCACTTACGTATTTTAAACCATTGGGAAAGGTATGTAAAAATACTTAAATCACCAGCATTATATAAAATAAAGGACGGACCGGGTTCTATAGCCTATATTGGCAACTGGTGTGTATCATGCATGGCACATAAGTGACTGATATATAAAAAAAAAACACAAGCAGAAACTCTTGCTAACTTAACTTTAAGTGTGAATGACAAAATGATAAAAAAATCTTCCTAAAAAGAGCACACCAGAATTCATCAATAATGTAAAACAGACACTAATTAATAATGGCTTCCCCAACCACCTTATAGACCACCAAATTAGCTATTTCTTCCCAAATAACAATGATAGTGAACACACAGTCAAAAATAACATTAACATTTTCTACAAAAGCCAAATGCACTACAGACAAGATGAACCTTTACTTAGAAATATCATAAAGAAATACACTACCCGATTTGTCCCGAAAAAAAAAAAATCAAATTAGCTCCTAATTTAAAACAGCTAACCTTATCCTCAAAAATAACAACACGCCAGCAAAGTCAAAATTACAACGAACGAATATTTATGAGTTGAAATGTCCCTTAAGGAGCGGTGTTCCTGATCAAACCGAACTCATAAATAATTACATCGGTCACACTACAACATGCCTATCCAGGCGCCTTACTCTACACCTATCTGACCACAGCTCTATTAGAACACATTTAAATACACATAAATTTACCAGACTCCATCCGAAACATACTAGTAGAAAATACAAACATAATAACCTCATCCACATCTAAAAAAATTAAAAATAATGGAAGCCTTAATAATAAAAAAGAAAAAAAACAATACTTAATAATATTAACGGCCACAGTCTGCTATGTTCGGAAAATAAAACACCCCTATAGCTTTAGAAACATATACACAACCCATACATCCAATGAAAAAGCAAAAAATAAAATCATCCTTGATAATAGCTAAAAGTATAGGGGAAAGCCCTCGGAATTACAGAACAGTTGGACAGTTTCTACACAATCTATGGCGTTCTTTTATTTGCCATGCAACTCCTCGTCCTCGCAGTTTCATTGGAATTTCATTTGGCTAACGTGTTTTACTCGTTTAGTATAGATGGTATTAGCTTCGTTTTTTGTTGATAGGATTTCAAGTATATTAAGCTGTTTCTTGAAGAGTGCACCTTTTTTGTTGATGGAGTGGATTTGATATTTTACTATTTGTAGAAAAGGGTCATTGTTTTTTGTGAGGTAGGCTTCTAATCCGATTGTTGTAGTTTTTAGAGTTAATTCAAGTTGGATTAACCGGGACCTCCTAAAGCTCTTGGGATGTGCAACCTATCAACATCTGATTTTATTATTATTATTATTATTATTATTATTATTATTTCCTTTGATTTCTGTTGTATACACATTTCCATCCGGGTCCCAACCAGAGAGCTAAAGTCAGAAATGGCATCATGACATTTTCCACTGATCATTTTTTGTAAAAAAAAAAAAAGATTAAGATCACACACATTTTACAATGATGAAGCTCTTAGTAATGTGTTAGCTGCACTTGCAAGTATAACTTTTTGTATTTCTTTAAGGCATGGACTACCAGGATTCCATTCAAAGAGTCGATTGGAACATTTTCCAATCTATCCGAGGGCTTCAACTATAACTGGAATTACTGATGTTCTCATGCGCCACATTTTTGAGTTTTCGATTTTAAGGTCCTTATATTTTGATAGATTTTTGAAGATCTTCAAAGATACATTATAGCCTGCAGGGACTACCATATCAATAAGGAGGTACATTTAGTTTTTGCGTTCTCTGATCACGATGTCTGGGCGATTAGCTGTGATTGTTCTGTCTCTGGGTATTTTAAAGTCCCATAAAATTGTTAAGGGTCCTATCTATGTAACCAGGTCTGCTTGACGTTCATAGCAGTTTATTATTATTATTATTATTATTATTTATTTATTTATTTCCTTAGATTTCTGTTGTATATACATTTCCATCCGGGTCCCAACCAGAGAGCTAAGGTCAGAAATGGCTTCATGACATTTTCCACTGATCATTTTTGTAAAAAAAACAAAAAAAAACTAAGATCACAAACATTTTACATAGATAAAGCCCTTCGTAAGGTGTGAGTTGTACTTGTGAGTAGAATTTTTTATATTTCTTTAAGGCTTTGGCTACCAGGAATCCATTCATTGTGTCTATGGAATCTTTTCCAATCAATCCGAGGGTCCCAATTACAACAGGAATTGTTGATGCCCTCATATGCCACATTTTTTAGATTTCCATTTCAAGGTCCTTGTATTTTGATAACTTTTTGAAGATCTTCAAAGATACATTACAGTTTGAAGGGACTGTTGTGTCAATAAGAAAGCATAATCTGTTCTTGTAGTCTCTGATCAAAATGTCTTTTCAAGATTAACTTTGTTTTTGTTAATGTTTATTATAAAATCCCATGAAATTGTGACAGGTCCCATTTCCGTAACCGGGTTTGGGTGGTGTTAATACCAATTTTTTGCAGTTTCCTTTCCGTAAGTTTGCAGATTTTCCAATGCACATATTGGCCCACTCTGTCATACTGGGTTTTATATTTAATATTTGCCAATAAGGTGCAATCTGATACAAGATGGCCAATTGTTTTTGGATATTTATCATATACTCTGTATTTTGGGCTAACACAATTTTTCAGTCTATGTGCTTGGTAATTTCTAGGTAACAATCATTTGGTCCTGTGCAGCAAGAATAAAACCGTCGGTTTCAGCTTTTAACCCTGCATGGGCAGAGTACTGACCATGAAGATGCTAATCTTGCCATCGTTTCTGCAATTAGTCCATTGCATTTGATTTTGCTTTCTTTTTTAGGTTCTTTCCTGCTGCAGTAGGTGTATTATGGTTTATTTACAATTCTTTACTCATTTATCTAATCCGAAATCCACAGCGATGTGATCACTGAAATATGTTACAGTATTGAGCAGACCCTTCAACTCATTGTCGTCTTTGGCAAAGAGTTTGATATCATCCATGTACAAAAGGTGATTAAACATTTTCTTTTTTACTTTGTATCCATACTTATTAATGTTTAGTTCATGCGGAAGGGTGGCGGTTAAGGACGCAGAACAAAAGGCTTTACGCTAATCTATCAAAGCTGTGTTGATATTTCTACCTTTTTTTCTTGCAATTTTCCAGGAACATTTTATTTATTAGTAGTTGATCTTTGCAACCATGTGAACCTCTTCGACATCCCTTCTGTTCCAGAGGAAGAATGTTGTTTTCATCGAGAAAAGAGTTAGCATATTTCGTCCGGCCAGACGTGATCAATTTATATGTGGTGGAAAACATGTTATTGGCCTATAATTTTTGGGACCACCCGTTTCACCTGTTTTTGGTAGGAGATATGTAATAACTTCAGTGAGCCATTCTGGGACTTCTTTGGGTTTATTAATAAGCATTAATAAAGTTTGTGCAAGATTTTTATGAATTGATAACAGATAACAGAAAATGTTGGGTACCTTGTCATTTCCTGCGGATTTCCATTTTGGGGATATTTAGAGTTTGCCTGACATTATTGGTTATATTTTTCCATTCTTGCACAGGTTTATCTTTCTTCTCAGTTTTCTTCTTCTTCTTCTTCTTCTTCTTCTTCTTCTTCTTCTTCTAATTATTATTATTATTATATTTAGATTTCTGTTATGGTCATCCTACCTACCGAGTCTGCGGGAAGACCTAAGGCAGGTAGTGGTGTGTTGTTATGGCTACATTTCATGATTTGTTTTACCGACTCCTATACCATCACTAGCGTTACATGGACAAAGTTCCTCTTAGTGTGTGAAGCTGTACTTCTCAAGACAATTTTTGTTATTCTCGTAAGCTGAGATTTCCATGAATTTTTTCAATGTGTTGTTGTGTTCCTTTTTTATCATTCCAAGCGCACCTATTAGGTCTGGTATTATTCTTGTTTTCAATTTTCAAATTTTTCTATTTCGATTTCCAGTTCTTTATACTTCAATAGTTTTTCAAATTCCTTGGTTGCTATGTTACAGTCCACTGGACAAGTCATATCAATTAGTAGGCAAGTTTTTCCTTTTCGGTTTTTAACAATTATGTCCGGTCTATTTACTTCGATCTTCCTGCTTTTAAAGATGGTTCAATCCCATAGAATTGTGATGTCTTCTATTTCTGTAAGCGGTGCTGAGTGATGTTCATTTGCACATTGTCCATTGTAAGTATTGCCCTCTCCTTTATTGTGACGATTTTTATATTCATTTGGCGCAAGTATAGAACATCCTGAGATTAAATGGTCTATGGTTTCCAGATATTTGTCACAGAACCTGCATTTTGGATCCATATTGTTATGTATAATATTTGCCTGAAAGTTTCTAATGAAAAAATTCTGGTCTTGCGCTGCAAGAATAAAGCCTTCCATTTCAGCCTTTAATCCAGATGGTCATAACCATTGATGAGTGTTAACTTTATCAACATCAGTTTTATTAGCCTCGTTCTGGATATTGGCCATGCAGAGTTTTGTCTTGCCAGCGTTGTTTCATCGTTCAAAAGTTTTATCCTTGGATTTCTTTCCATATTTTTGTTGGTTCTTGGGTTTTGTTTTGGTTTGCTAGTAGAAAATGTAATCTCGTTTGTATTTACAACCTTCTTTCATGATTGAATATTTTTTCTTTCTCTTTTCGTGTTGTTTGACTAATTGTATCATCCAGTCCTTTGTTGTTTCCATGTATGTTAGTAAGCCAATAGTTCTTTTCTAGATGAACAATTCTAGCTGAATAAAACCTCTTCCACCTTCTTTACGGGGTCTGTATAGACGGTCTTCACCAGCCTTTGGATTATGCATGTTATGCTTGGAAAGAAGCTTTCTTGTCTTAGAATACATTCGTTTGATATCATTTCGAGTCAAGTTCAAGATTTTGAAACTATATTGAACCACTGGAATGGCAAGGCTATTAATGGCCATAATTCTGTTCTGAGAATTCAGCTCAGTTCTTAATATTAGTCGCACCTTTCTATAGAACTCTTTTTCGCACTATTTCTTTCATTTGTTTATGGTGAATTCCTTCACCCTAATTTACACCGAGGTACTTATAAGCTTATGGCTCTAAATCTGTGATTGTTACCCCAGGGTCTAAGATAATAGGGGAGGTTTTTTGTAGTGATCATCATGAAATTGTGGCTTTAGTACATTTATCCAAACCAAATTCCATTCCAATGTCATCAGTAAATCATTTTTACTGTTTTCAGGAGACTTTCCAGCTCAGTGTCATTTCTAGAATACAACTTTAAGTCATCTATTTAAAATAGATGACTTATTTTCTTTTGAGATATCTTATAGCCATATTCCTTCCTGTTAAGTTCGCTGGTTAATGCTATTAGGGATATACAAAATAGCAAGGTAGACAAAGTATCACCTTGAAATATTCCTCTGTTGATTGTTTATTTCACCATTCTTATAGATTCCATTTATATGATTCAGATGAAGTGTTGCTTTCCATATCGACATAATTAGTTTGATGAAACTAATGGCGGTGGGTGATAACTTGTATATATTTAAAGACTTTAAGATAAAGGAATCAGGTACACTATCGAATGACTTACGGTAATCTATCCAGGAAATACTAAGATTTTTCTTTGTATTGATGCAGTTTTCCAATATCATTTTATTAATAAGTAATTGGGCTTTAGATCCGTAAGAGCCTCATTTGCATCTTTTTTTTTTTTTTTTTTTTTTTGGTCATTTTACTACGAAGGAATATGTCAGTTTTGTCATAACAGCCGTGAAAAGTTTGTAAGTAGTGTGAAGACATGTAATCTTAACCTGTTCAAGGCTAGGTTTAACCGTTATCTTCCCCACCTATCCGTATCAACTGCCACTTAACGTAAACCTCTACCTCGAGTGGCTCCCGGGCCTTGTACAGGGTGAACCTTACTGTAAAAAAAATAAATAAATAAAAATTTCAGTTCTCCCTAAGCGCTCTTACAAGTTTCTTGGCAGTGTTCCCAGTGCATCTATTACTACAGGAACTACTTCAGCAGTTCTTCAGCTCCCTAAACAGATCCTGGTATTTTTCAATCTTTTCTGTTTCTCTGGAGTTCACTCTTGGGTCGTATGGAAGAGCAAAGTCAATAATTTGACATTTGTTACTCCTCTTATCTATTCCAATGAGTTCATGCCTTTGTGCTTCAATGACATGGTCTGTCTGAACTGAAAGATCCTATAATATCTTGTGACAGTCATTTTCTATCGCTGCCTCTGGTTGATGTTCAAACCTCTTCACTTTTACACTGAACGACAATACTCCCCAATGGATTCTCCTACCAATAAATAATGAGTATACTGTGCCAAATTGCGACGTTCAGTGAGTATAACTGGTGGTTAACTGTCTCATAAGACTGTCCACACATCCTGCATTTGCTTTCTTGTTTTGATTTGCTTAGCTAAGCCTTGATTGCATTCGTTTTGTTAGCTTTCTCCTGTGCTAAAATCTAAATTATTATTATTACTATTATTAAAGAAAATGGTTGATGTAACTCTTCCAATATTTTTCAACAGTTAAGAGAAGAGCGCGATTTAAGAAAAGAAAAAAGAAAAGACACAATGTTTGACGAAGTTAAACAATATTTCAATAGAATGTCTTTCTTCTTCAATTTATATTTAAACAATTTTTTCACCTATAAAAATATATAAATCTAAAAGAAATTGTACAAAAGTTGTTTGTCTTGTAATGGAAAAAAATGGCTGCACTGGTATTTAACGTGTCAGAACGAATGAAACTCCGATACCTTGAAGGCATGAAACTGAAACGTCCTTAATATGATGGTGATAGTGATCTTTCAAATCTTCCGTTAGTTGATTATTTACTATGAGGAATTAACCAAAGAGTTTAGCAGAGATTTTAGGGAACTCTAATGTCATTCTCTTCATTCCGCCGATTTTAACAACGACCATAACAAAAAAGAAAGCCTGGACCAGGACGAGAAAAACAGTCACTCACATTAAATAGGCAGTAGTTCTCAACCGAGGATCATATAGACCCTGGGGTCCATATAACATTACTATGGTCCCACATATAACATTACTATGGTCCCACACAAAAAAATAGCAAATTGGGAGACCACGATAATATTTTAATGGTCCATATTGCAATTTCACTTTGGAACGCTTGTTACAGCTAAGGACTGGAATTTCTACGTTAATCTACGCCATATTAAAATACTAAAAATAGAAAAACAACCCTAAAACCAGCAGAAAATAAGATCAACCAATGTAGTTTAACGTCCCTTTTACTCCACCGGATGTTTTGATTATAAAAGTTGATTAAATAACTGAGCAGGATATATAAAGGAAGGATTATATATAAAGGAAGGATTATATAAAGCTTATAATTTATTATATAAATTAATTTAATATATTAGTAATAAATAATAATATTAATTTTAAATATTAATCAAATCAAATAAAATATTAATATATTAATATAAATTAATTAATATAAAATATTAAAAAAATAAAATATTAATAATAAAATTAAGTTAATATATAAATTATATAAGGGTTATATATAAAGGAAGGATTAACACTATTAATCTCTTCAGCACCACGGAAAATTCCAGGCAAAAGTATCCACTCTGAGGGCCTATATAAGTCCTAGTGTACATAAATGTTCTATAGAATTTTGTTGTTAAATAAAAGTTCATTTTCGTTAAATTATTTTTACTTTAAAATAAAGCAAATACATTTACTATTTCTATAATACAATTCCTAAACTTATCTATTAGTAAAAAAATAAAATGAACTTTTTTTCATCAATTGGTTATGGGAGTCCACAAACAAATTTAAGAATAAAAGTGGTCCATGGAATAAAAAAAAAAAAAAAGGTTGTGAATTTAGAGAACAAAAGAAGACTTGATTAACTAGGGGTGGGGTTCGACAAAAATCCTACCGGTTGTGAGTTTAGGACCTAGAATTGAGATTAGCCCGATTCACACGAAACAGGCCCGCAACTTGCACCGACCTTTTACTGAAATCAAACGAGGGCAAAAGCTTTCTACCAGTTCTGATGTTCACCCTGGACTGATGCCCAAAGAATTCAATCAGATCTTGATGAGAATCGTACTTGTCGCATAAGATTCACTCCATTCGAATTACCTACACCATTCTTGCCACAGCTAGGAGCGGGATAATCACTATCCGTTTCACCCCTGACCACAGGAGCAACACATTGTCGCAAACGTATACGGGATCGGTGGACAAAAGATGTTCGGGATCGACACGAGACGTTAACTTGCCGATATGATTCCCAAACGGATAGTGAAAGAAGGCGTGTTCAACCTTTTCTTAAAAGCCATTGTCTTACCGGTGACAATCGGGCATTTCTGCCAAGCCCTCCTTGTAATTCATGTTATTGAGAAGTAACTAGTTCCGGATCAATTGCCAGGTAAACGAGAGTGCAACTCACCCACCAACAAGATCAGCTGCCCACAGAGCCGGTCCAGCGCGACCGCCTCCACTAATTCTCGATACAATGTCCTCGTAGGTCGTGAAAGGTCACTGAACCAAGGAGTAATACGCAAGACCTGATGACACTCGCTGAGGAAAAGCCCCTTGATGCCGGGGGTTACGGCGGCACTTATCCTCGAGATGGAAAGGAGTAATAGTAAGGCCAGGCTAGACGTAACTAACACTCCTCGCCCCATAGTAGCTCCTCTGTCAACGCGCGGTGTAGGAAAAGCAGCTTCGAGGCGTGTCTCTAACTCGCCAAGTGCGGCATTTTCAGCCCCCATGATTCAAACAGTGAATACAGACCTCTCTGCGCACCACTCTTGCCCCTCCCCACAAGAGGGAGAAGAGCAAGTGCTCGTACGCCTTCAAACGATCCTTAAATAGTAGAAGTACAGTCGACTGGTAACGAGGAAAGATATACACGGAGCACACGTCAGCCCTACCTTTTACGGACAACCACCTTTCGAAATCAAGTCCGGACTGACGCTCTTACCTTTGTCTCTACCTCCGACCAATTTTTCTCTAGCTGAAGATCCGGCCCTAACCACACTCCGTCAGTCCGATTAAAGGGTCCCGGAAGAACAACGCCCTCCCAAGAATTCAACCGCAATCCGGAAGACTCGTTGCGGTTAATCTTGACCACCGTAACCTTGTCGTGCTGTTCAATCGCCTTCTGTGCAGAACACTTCAATGTCACTGCACCCCGACACGAAAATGGACACGTCATCCGCGTAGGCGGACAACTTGGCTCGAGGGTCAGGGAGGCAAGTGTTTGTAGTGTTTGATGAATCTAAGGTGATTTCTACTTTCTATTGACATTATCGATTATGTTCGTTTGGGATTTTATGGTTTAGGTACAACAAATTTCAGAAAATTTCTTTACAAGTTTCGACCCGACATCAAACGACTTATTCGAGCAAAATAAGCATTCATTATCCGTTCTATATAATAAAATATGTTTGAACGAAAAAAATAATTTATGTTCGTAAATGAAACTCAACCAAACCCTCACACATGGCCCCAAGAAGTTCCATAGGCATTGCGACGACCACACCCCAGTCAACGGCTTTGACCTGCTAGCTAAACTGTGTTAGTTGGAAGAATTTCCTGATCCGATCGGTGAAGAGGAACACCTCTCCCTAAATCAAGTTGTGCCAAGCGGCTAGTGGCCAGTCACCAGCCTGGACGTAGGAGCTGTGCTTCACAGATAAACGGCTTTAATAGTGGGCGGAGGAACAAATGAGAGAAGGGACGGGATAACCGTAACACACCCGGTGCAAAAGGAACGGGCAAGCCCTTGCACTATTCTGCCTTCAATGTCACCATGAACCACAATTATGAGATGGGCGGGAATGCTGACCACAGCGTCGGGGAAAAATGCACTGACTGAATAAATGGATGAATGAAATGAAATGAGATATATTTATTACTGATTTTTGAAGAATAGAACAAATGCTGCTATCGATATAGACCCCAGGGGTTCCCAAACTTTTTGGTGTTGTTGCTCACTTTCACATGGAAAAATTTTCTGCCGTCCCATTTTAGAGTAAATATTCAAAAGCAGAGGAAAACTGTTTGGCAAAAGTTTGTTACTGATTCATAAACTGACTTTATTAAATACTAGCAAAGGGAGGTAACAAATAACGTTGACTTATACGGCTGCTGTTGCTACAACTACCGTATTAAAGAATAAACGAAAACAAACTTGCCGATTAAAAACAATATCTATATATATTTTAGTTTTATTATTATATATAATTATTATATATAAATTCATTTAATTATTACCAGCAATACTTTTTTTCGCAAAAGAAATTACTAATGCTCCCATGAAACTTAAGCATTGAAAACTATATATATAATTTAGTTTTATGGTCAAGCTAAGTTTTGTTAATGAAAACGTATGAGAAGACATTAGAAGGAAGCGGAAACCCAGTTCAAAACAGGAACCAGGGATAAAGCTTAAGTGTTAAGCCGGGGGAGAAATATAAACCGGGTGATAGTCGAACCTATCTATTATCATGAAGAGATTATTAAATGTGATAGAATATGAGAAAAATATTATTAAAGAGAGAGAACAATAAAAGAACAAGAATTAAGAAGACAAAAGATAACGATTGACATTGCATTTAAATTTTCAAAAAAACAAAAGCAATAAAGCCACTAGAATGCAAGGGGTTACTGAATGTTAGAGAATATGAGAAAAAATACTATTAAGGAGAGAAGACAATAAAAGAACAAGAATTAAGAAGACAAAAGACAACGATTGACATTGCATTTAGTGTTGCAATTATTGACAAAAAATTAAATGATTTTTCTTTATAATTATAAAATTAAAAAGAATATACACTACGAGCAACAAATAAGAACCCAACGAATATGTTTTCATTTACATTATTCGGACTATTGTCCTCATTTTTGTCGCCATATTTATTACAACGTTTCGGCCGTTGTACGCTCCGGCCTTCTTCAGGTGGTTGGAATGTCGAACTGAATCCTTTATTTTGCTCGCTAGGGTAGACTGTTCTAGTTCCACGTGTCATGTCTAATGGATGTCAGTTATCACTTATCTCCTGTTAATTCCCCTCACCAAGTTCTTCACACATATATCGACAGGATGAGGGTTTAGCAATGGGTTTGCCATTATCACCAGCAATGGCATACTTGCCATTGCTGGTGATAATGTACATGAAATACTTTGAGGAAATGGCATTAGAATCTATATCTCTAAAGCCAACTATATGGTTAAGGTACGTAGATGACACTTTCATGCTCTGGCCACACCAAGATGTTCAGGTTCTACTGGACCATGTGAACTCAATAAGACCTTCGATACAGTTCACGATGGAGAAAGAGAGTAAGAACACACTCCCATCCCTGGATGTTCTAATATCTCGAACAGAGCATGGGTTCAAGACATCCGTATACCGTAAACCGACATTCACTGGACAGTACCTCAATTTCAACTCCCACGATCCATACAGTGTAAAGAGAGGGATCGTCTGCTGCTTACAACACCGAGCAAAAGTCATAAGTGTCGACCCAGAGACATTAGATAAAGAATTGGTCAGTATAAGTAGTACCCTACAACGTAACAACTACCCTAGGTACATGGCAGCAGCCCAAAAAAACTGGGATAGGCAGGTACAAGAGGAGGACAACAACACTCAGAAAACAGTCTGCCTGCTTTATGTGAAGGGGTTATCGGAGAAAATACAAAGGATCCGTGGTCCATATAACATCAGGACAACCTTCAAAAGCTTGACGACACTTCGCAGATATCTCTCCTGAGTAAGACCCCCTATAGAGGAGAACATGACTAAAGACTGTGTGTACGCTATCCCGTGCAGCTGCGGAAAGAAATATAAAGGGGAGACAGGCCACCCCTTTTAAAGTAAGGCTTCGAGAACACCAGAAAGTTGTAACACAAGGGGAAGTGGAAAAATCAGGGTGGCTGACCACATATGGAGAGAAAAGGGAGATCACCGCCCTCTGTGGGATCAGGTTGAGATCATAGACAAAGAACACCATTGGAAAATTCGTAAAATTATGCTAAGCCACAAAAATCTCCTGAGCCAACCAAGCATAGAAATGAATACAATATGGGAACCAGTAATAAGAAGTGCCAGAGAAAAGCGATAATAACAACAACAAAAATTGCAATATGAGCTCTGGTAAAAAATGACGGCTGAAGACATTAGGTTTATAATACCTAGAAATTCATACACAGATGTCCCCAAGGACACATGGCGTTAGTTAGATCCAATGACAGGACCCAAAGAGCGTGAGTTCAATACCTTGTTAAAGCGGTGGAGAACTTGGAGAGAGGAATTAACAGAAGATAACTGATATCCATTAGACATGGCACTAGAACAGTCTACCCCAGTTCGACATTCCAACCACCTGAAGAAGCGTTATCATAAATATGGCGACACAGATGAGGACAATAGTCCGAATAATGTAAATAGTTTACATAGATAGAAATTTAGACAGATACTGAATATGTTTTTGTTACTCTTGGTCTTCTCTTATTTGACTTATATCCGAAAAGAAAATGTTATTTCGTTTGAAGAACTATTTGAATGTGAATGACTCTTCTCCAAACGATAGAAAATACCAAAATGTTCCTTGTTTGCTGGGATATTTATATTTTATCCAGTACTGGGATCCATTTATTCCCGTGTAGCCTCCTGTCTATTTTTTATTTTATTTTTTATACACATATTTTTATACACATATTTTTATACGCATATTTTCGCATGGGGTGGGGGATGTGTTTAGTTATGGGGTGGGGAATGTGTTTGGTTATGGGGTGGGGGATGTGTTTGGTTATGGGGTGGGGGATGTATTTGGTTTTGGGGTGGGGGATGTGTTTGGTTATGGGGTTTGGGGATGTGTTTGATTATGGGGTGGGGGGATGTGTTTGGTTATGGGGTGGGGGATGTGTTTGGTTATGGGGTGGGTGATGTTATTGGTTACGCATGGGGATGTGTTTGGTTATGGGGTGGGGGATGTGATTGGTTATACGGTGGGGGATGTGTTTGGTTATGGGGTGGGGGATGTGTTTGGTTATGGGGTGGGAATGTGTTTCGTTATGGGGTGGGGGATGTGTTTGGTTATGGGGTGGGGAATGGGTTTGGTTATGGGGTGGGGATGTGTTTGGTTACGCGGTAAATATGTGTTTGGTTATATGGTGGGGATGTGTTTGGTTATGAGATAGGGGATGTGTTGGGTTATGGGGTTTTAATTTGTGTTTGGTTATGGGGTGGGGATGTGATTGTTTATGCGTTGGGGATGTTTTTGGTTATGGGGTTCTATAATGTGTTTGGTTATAACTTGGGGTATGTGTTTGGCTATGGGGTGGGGGGATGTGTTTGGTAATGGGGTGGGAATGTGTTTGGTTATGGGGTGGGGATGTGTTTGGTTATGGGGTGGGGATACGTTTGGTTATGGGGTGGGGGATGTAATTGGTTATGCACTGGGGGATGTGTTTGGTTATAGGGTGGGGATGTGATTGGTTATAGGGGGGGATGTGTGTTTGGTTATGGGGTGGGGAATGTGTTTTGTCATCCGGTGGGGATGTGTTTGCTTATGGGGTTGGGGATGTGTTTGGTTATGCATTGGGGATGTGTTTGGTTATGGATTGGGGGATGTGTTTGGTTATGGGGTGGGGGATGTGTTTTTGGTTATGCAAAATTTCTGTGTTTGGTTATGGGATGGGGATGTGTTTGGTTATGGGGTGAGGAATGTGTTTGGTTATAGTCTTGGGGGATGTGTTTGGTTATGGGGTGGGGGATGTGATTGGTTATGGGGTGGGGATGTGTTTGGTTATGGGGTGGGGATGTGTTTTGTCATGCAGTGGGGGATGTGTTTGCTTATGGGGTGGGGATGTGATTGGTTATGCATTGGGGATGTTTTGGATATGGGATGGGGAATGTGTTTGGTTATGGGGTGGGGGATGTGTTTGGTTATGCGGTGGGGATGTGTTTGGTTATGGGATGGGGGATGTGTTTGGTTATGGGGTGGGGAATGTGTTTGGTTATGGGGTGGGGGATGTGATTGGTTATGCGGTGGACGATGTTTTTTATGTTATGGGGTTGGGGATGTGTTTGGTTAAGGGGTGGGGGATGTGTTTGGTTATGCGGTGGGGGGCTGTGTTTGGTTATGGGATGGGGGATGTGTTTGGTTATGGGATGAGGAATGTGTTTGGTTATGGGATGGGGATGTGTTTGGTTATGGGGTGGGGAATGTGTTTGGTTATGGGGTGGGGATGTGATTGGTTATGTGGTGGGGAATGTGTTTGGTTATGTGTTGGGGATGTGATTGGTTATGCGGTGGGGGATGTGTTTGGTTATGCGGTGGGGGATGTGTTTGGTTATGGGGTGGGGGATGTGATTGGTTATGCGGTGGGAGATGTGTTTGGTTATGCGGTGGGGGATGTTTTGGTTATGTGGTGGGGATGTGATTGGTTATGCGGTGGGAGATGTGTTTGGATATGGGGTGGGGGATGTGATTGGTTATAGGGTGGGGGATGTGTTTGGTTATGGGGTGGGGAATGTGTTTGGTTATAGAATGGGGGATGTGTTTGTTTATGGGGTGGGGATGTGATTGGTTATGGGGTGGGGATATGATTGGTTATGGGGTGGGGGATGTGTTTGCTTACAGGGGTGGGGGATGTGTTTGGTTATGGGGTCAGGGATGTGTTTGGTTAAGGGGTGGGGGATGTGTTTGGTTATGCGGTGGGGATGTGTTTGGTTATGGATTGGGGGATGTGTTTGGTTATGGGGTGGGGGATGTGTTTGGTTATGCAGTGGGGGCAGTGTTTGGTTATGGGATGGGGATGTGTTTGGTTATGGGGTGGGGAATGTGTTTGGTTATAAAAATTGGGGGATGTGATTGGTTATGCAATGGGGATGTTTTTGGTTATGGGGTGGGGGATGTGTTTGGTTAACAATGGGGGATGTGTTTGGTTATGCATCATGGGGAATGTGTTTGGTTATGGGATGGGGGATGTGTTTTGGTTATGGGGTGGGGAATGTGTTTGGTTATGGGGTGGGCGATGTGATTGTTTATGGGGTGGGTAATGTGTTTGGTTATGTGTTGGGGATGTGATTGGTTATGCGGTGGGGGATGTGTTTGGTTATGCGGTGGGGGATGTGTTTGGTTATGGGGTGGGGGATGTGATTGGTTATGCGGTGGGGGATGTGTTTGGTTATGCGGTGGGGATGTGTTTGGTTACGTGGTGGGCGATGTGATTGGTTATGCGGTGGGAGATGTGTTTGGATATGGGGTGGGGGATGTGATTGGTTATGGGGTTGGGGGATGTGTTTGGTTAAAGGGTGGGGAATGTGTTTGGTTATGGGATGGGGATGTGTTTGTTTATGGGGTGGGGGATGTGATTGGTTTGTTCAATGGGGGATATGATTGGTTATGGGGTGGGGTATGTGTTTGCTTATGGGGTGGGGGATGTGTTTGGTTATGGAGTCCAACCAGTTTTATTCATGTTATTTTATTATATATATATTTATGTTTCTTTATTTTTTTATTTAGGAAAGAAATGGATTTTGTTCAATAAGATATTTGTTTTTTTTATTCTCATTTCAATTCATTTATTTGTTTTTATCTATTTTTTTATGAAATTTTGTAAACTTTACAACGTAATTAATTTTAAATTCCTTTTTTTTAAATCTGATTTTCTTTTAGAATGTAGATCATCATCACACTGTACAGTTTGTCGGTCTTGAATTAATATTTTTCTTTCTCCTAGACAGGCTTGTATCCAAGGTTAAAAAACCCATAGCTGGAATTTGGGGCAAATAAGCCTTTTTTTTTCCAAGGATATTAGTGTAAAAAGAAAAATGCAACATGCCAGGCAGGATTTTGAACTTTGCTCACTGATTTCAATTTTAGCGCCGATAGCCATTTTTCTGCCAACACCCATTTTGAATTACTTACCTTCAACATTTCGGACTGAATCAGCACTTTGTGGCCGACCGAAGATTGTCCGCATCTTTTTAAAACGATTCATACTAAGTAATCATGGGACTGTATTTAGACATTTCTAAATCCGGGCAAGGCCAAGTAGTCTTCTAAATCAACATATAATATATATATATATATATATATATATATATATATATATATATTGATTTAGAAGGCAAAGCAAATAGGCATTTAGGAAAAACATATACCTGATCAATAAATACGAACATTTCACTCTGATATTTGTGCGTGGACTGCGGGTTTTTTATCAATATTTTATGTAATACACGAGTCAGTTCCTGTGTCGTAAACAAGCCGTATGTTTTCATGGACCTAAAAAAGAAGAAAAATACCTTTGTGAAAATAAAGAAACAAAATGGAAAATGAATGCAAGCAGAGAACGGGGTGAAGAGAGGGGACGAATAAAAAGAAAGAAAAAAGGATGTCCGGGATATGAGAGAAGAAATAAAGAAAGAAAGAATTACTGAAAGTAAAAAGACAAAGAAAGAAAGAAAGAAAGAAAGAAAGAAAGAAAGACAGACAGACGATTAATAAAAACTATAAAGTGAAATGTGGACGTGTGGGAAAAAGACAGAAAATTGAAAAAATGAAAAGCAAAGAGATGACTTCTGAAAAAGAAAGAAAGAAAGAAAGAAAGGATCAATATTCAGGTAAATTAAAAAAATGTGCATATATGAGAAAGAAAGAAAGAAAGAAAGAAAGAAAGAAGTCATTATTCAGATCAACGAATACAAAAAGGTACAGATATGATCAAGAAATAACGAAAGAAAAAAGAAAGAAAGAAAGAAAGAAAGAAAGAAAGTTAGATGGAAGGAAAAAAGAAAGAAAGAAAGAAAGAAACAAACAAACAAACAAAGTTTGGATTACGTATTAGAAAATAAACAAGAATGAATGTGTTGCCTAAAAGAGAAGGAAAAAGTAAATGTCGAGTTGAGAGGGGAAAATAAAACCTGCTGATAAATCATTGAATGAATGAATGAAAGCAAGAAAGAAAGTCTTAGAGATCTAAGAAAGAAAGAAAGAAAGAAAGAGATCCAATTATCTGAGAAAATGGAAAAACAAGAAGAATCCGCAAGAAAAGAATAGACAAAATACAAAGGAAAGACAAAATAAATATTTTAAAAATCAATCTCTTTTCATATCGAATGATTAAAGAAATGCGGCTGTTATGATCATCGATATTTTTATAATAGCCCTATAATGACAGGGAACACCCCTATACGCAAGTTGCTAGTGGCCTGCTGGCAGGCCGCCGATGGCAAAACCAGCGGTCTTCTGGTGGCAGCCCACCAGCGAACAACCGGTAATCTCTAGTGGCATGACACCCAGTGGCAGATTGATGGCTTGCGTGTAGGGACCTCATATTCTAGTACTTGATTTGTTTTAGATAATAAAAGCTTATCAATGAAACAACTCCAAAACAATGCTGGATCCCAGGTTTGAGCAATGACCTCAGCTATTCAGAAGAATACAAAAAAAAGGGTAGTGTAATGAATAGCGGCTCTGAATTAGAAATGGGAGAATTGAGCCAGTCATGATCGTTACATTCACTTACCCGCAAATAATCTATAGATCAATCTCCTTCACAGCTATGGGTTAAATAGTAAGACTTGTATCTCGAAATGTTGTTAATCTAAAAAACATATTTACTACACCCGTAAAATAAAATTATTCTTACCATCCAAGATATGTTTCCGGTTTAAATAACATTCAGAGGATTGTAAAAAAACGACTTATCCTGCGGGTTTTTTGAACGAAAAAACTTATTTGTCCTTTTTCTTGCCACTTAGATGGATCAAGGTGATTAAAAAAAAAGTTGAAGACTAAAAGTCTTTTTCTCAATCAAATCCTCGGGGGTGGGGTATTCAACGCCAAACGACTCTTTTGCTGAAGAAATCGATGAGGCGACGAAATGCATCGCTTTCATCGCAGATCTGCAAGACTGGTTTTTTGGTCATATTGATTTTGATAACATTACTTCAATTTTCTTTTTCTTTTCTCCACTTTATTCATTTTTTCCCCCTTCGCCGGTGCAAGATGAATAAAATATTGAAATATTGATCAATGTTCCTTTTCTTTTTCTCAGTTACTTTATGCTTTTCAGCATCAATGAAAAAAGAAGGATGTAAGGAAAAACTTTTTCTTTCTCGTGGTTCGTCGCCAAAGAAAAAAAGAAGATAAATGAAAACAAAAAAGAATAGAGAAAGAAAGAAAGAAAGAAAGAAAGAAAGAACGAGAAGAAAATGAAAAGAATTGTGTAGACATAGAAGAAACAAAAAGATAATGAAAGAAAGAAAAATGAAACGAAAACGGTAGACGTAAAAGAAAGAAAGAAAGAAAGAAAGAAAGAAAGAAAGTAAAGAAAATGAAAAGAATATTGCAGAAAACTAAGAAAGATAGAAAAAAGGAAAATACATAGAGTAGTGAATACGTCTAAGAAAGAAAGAAAGAAAGAAAGAAAGAAAGAAAGAAAGAGAACGGATAATCGTAAGAGACACAGAAAAAGCCTAAGGCGTAGAAAGAAAGAAAGAAAGAAAGAAAGAAAGAAAGAAAGAAAGAAAGAGAACGGATAATCGTAAGAGACACAGAAAAAGGCTAAGGCGTAGAAAGAAAGAAAGAAAGAAAGAAAGAAAGAAAGAAAAAAGAAAGAAAGAAAGAAAGAAAGAAAGAAAGAAAGAAAGATAAAGGATAATCGTAAGAGACACAGAAAAAGCCTAAGGCGTAGAAAGAAAGAAAGAAAGAAAGAAAGAAAGAAAGAAAGAAAGAAAGAAAGAAAAAAAAAAAGAAACAAAGAAAGAAAGAAAGAGAACGGATAAGCGTAAAAAGAACAGAAAAAATAAGAAACGTAGAAAGAAAGAAAGAAAGAAAGAAAGAAAGAAAGAAAGAAAAAAGAAAGAAAAAAAAGAAGAAAAAAGAAGAAAAAAAAGAAAGAAAGAAAGAGAAAAAATAAAAGTAAGAGACACAGAAAAAAATAAGGCGTAGAAAGAAAGAAAGAAAGAAAGAAAGAAAGAAAAAAAGAAAGAAAGAAAAAAAAAAAAAAAAAGAAAAGAAAGAAAAAAAAAAGAAAGAAAAAAAAAAGAGAACGGATAAGCGTAAGAGACAGAAAAAAACCTAAATAAAAAGAAAAGAAAAAAGAAAAGAAAAGAAAAGAAAGAAAGAAAGAAAGAAAGAAATCAGATAAGCGAAATTGAAAAAGAAAAATGTTGCAAAAAGAAGAAGAAAACGAAACGGTGCATGAAAAAAAAATGATGGAGCAAAATAAAGCTACTTCTATAAGAAATACAGATAAATGAAAAGAAAGAAAGCAGGTGATAAGTGAAAGAAAGTGTTCGGGATAAATGGACATAGAAAAGAAAAAGAAAAACATGTATACAACAGAATAAAATAAAAGTAAGAAAGAAAGACAGACTAAAAATCTAAGATTCAAACCTAAAACATTTTTAAGACTAAAAAAAATCTCGAGTGCAGATGATGAAGAGGGTAAATTTGAAATAATCAACAATGGCAAGAATAAATACAACAGTCTAATTAATACCAACAAAAAAATAAAAAAAATCATGAAAAATAGTTCTATAAAGAGAAATTCTAAATTATTCCTTATATTTTCCAAAAGCTATATATATATATATATATATATATATATATATATATATATATATATATATATATATATAAAATCTTTGTCAATGTTAGATGCCTGAAAGAAAAGATTCTCTGCTCAATGTGAATGAAGAATTGGCGCCTTTGATTCATGAAGGTCAACAATATTCCATTGGATGTTTCAATATCAGAACACTATTTTCTTCGTAATAGACGGGGGCCTAAAATATCGGGTTATCTCCCTTTGATCTTTCTGCAAAGGGTTTCCCCTTGAACCTCATCCGTCCCATCTCCGTGTCACGTAAAAGAGATTCACAGCAACTTAAAAGTTTCCATGAAAAAAAAGTCCTGATCGCGAACAACTTTCCTATTAGTATATGCCGTTAAGCAGCACTGACCCCCGTTGGAAAAGGGATTTGGCTCCGAGGATAGGAAATCTCAGAAGAATATGAAAATTATTAAATAAAACGATCAGGAAGTTTAAAAAAATATATATATATATATATATATATATATATATATATATATATATATATATATAGGCAGCATATCTTCATTCAAAATGTTTCGTTGAATAATCTTGACATATGTCTATTTTTATTTTAATCCTTTCAAATGTACGGATCAATTTCTTAATGTTGCCATCAACGTCATTATGGAAGGCGCCGTAGTTTTTCTCATTCCTTTTATTTTCCCAAGTACTTTCAATCTCATTTGATGTTGAAAGTTTATTTACCAATGTCCCAGTTAAAGAAACGATTGGTATAATTATAATTA
>CAHIKZ030001294.1:97500-277500 GCA_903632075.3 Acanthosepion pharaonis | reverse complement strand
CTTATTTGGTTGTGTTCACTCTCTGCAAGGCCCTGCGGCCACTCGAGGTAGAGGCTTACAGAGTCAGAGGCACAGCTTATGCAGGAATGTGCAGAAGATAACGGTTAAACTTGAACATGTTAAGAATTGTAATGATCGGGGAAGCAACCTCTTGAGAGCCGCTTCCACAATGCAGCTGTTGGTGCGAAGAAGATTTTTGCGAAATTTCCATCTCGCCAGGGCGATATGAAATGAATGATGTTAGTTCGTTAGAATGTGCGTCGCATGGCGGTTCTTAGCTTTGAGGGTTACGACTGGTGGATTAAAGAAATGCCCCCCCCCTGCAAGAATTAGGGTTGGGTTGACGGATTTTTCATCACCAATTTGGTTATTTAATAATGTGGAAATTATACTTGGGTCTCTAGCCAGATATTGGTATGCGTTATACGTGAGTTTATAGGCAAATATTAGTATGGTTTTTAGGTACTACCCAACATTGTCGCACGCTGGGGTCTCCTTCACAGACCGATAACACCAGGATGTCACCTCCGCGATAAATTGATCAGGAGGACATTCGAACCGAAGGCTAATTGTCGGAAATCGAACGCGCTAACCACTCGGCTGTACATGTACGTGTATGGATGTTCGAATAATATATAATATTAATATAGAGTGCTTGTTTTAATTCAGGAATTGTTTTCGGTTTAAGCCTGTGAAAAAGATCTTCAAGTACACCCTACAAGAAAAAGTTTGCTGGTGTCAGGTTTGGTGATCGGGATGACATCTCAAGTGCTCCACGTCGTCCTATCCACCTCAGCTCCCCCACTACCAAAAAAAAGGGCGTTGTTTCTGCCGCAGTCTGTAGTTAAAATAAAATAGATCACTTATCTTTTCTCAACTTCTACTGTGACATTCATGGATGTTTGATCTAAATATCAACAGAATCAATATATGGAGAATCATTGGTCGAGTTTATACTTTAGTCTTTAGGTAAAAATTGGTCAAGTTTATACTTGACTTAAGAGATAAACATTTGTCTAGTTTATACTTGAAGTCAGAGGTAATCATTGGTCGAGTTTATTATTAAGCCAATAGATAAACATTGGTCTAGTTTATACTTAAGTAGCTACCTCCACAGATTCGCTAAAAAATAAGCATATCATGATGGAAAAATGATTCCAAATTAATAAATAACAAAGTTTTATCGTCAAAGTACTTATGTTATTATTAAAAGTAAAGACAAAAGGATTTTTTTTTATTAAATTATATTTTTGATCCTTTTTAGAACCTTTGAAATTTTGGTTAAAAATCTTGGTTTTCTTACGTCAGCGGCAAGCGAGAAAATTAGGAAATTTTAACGCCTTTTTTTTTTTTTACTTTTTTTTTTTTTTGCAGTGAAAAACACATTGATTTGGAAATTCTTGCAGAAATCAAATAATTGTCGGATTTTACTAAAACTTTCAGGATTTATTCACTAATGAATTAAATTATTTTAGAAGTGCTCATTTTTTAGAAAATTTTGGTAAATTTATATATCATATATGAGTTATGCGCAGAACTCCTTGGAGAATTTAAATCATCATTTTCGTTTTTGTAAAATACGACTCCCAGTCAGCTCTGAATGCTAAAATAAATAGTGCAATAAAACTAAGACGTCATTTAATTCGAAAAGCTTTTGTTTTTATGTATAAGATATATTACGGACACTATTGGCTTAAGAAAAGTAAAATTTCGATAAATGATGAATTTTTACAAGAATTGTTTTCATTTTATTTTAATTTAATTTATAATGTTTTAAATCTTTTAAATTTTTGTATTAATTTTTACCGGTTAGGTGATATTTTTAAATGGAAAAACTTACTACAATTCAGTGACCACCAAATCCAATATTTAAAAAATTTATTTTCAATTTATTTTTTATTATTCTCTGATCTTTAAGTTTACGTAACTCGATAACTTTAAAACATCTTGTTTCTTTCTTTTTTTTTAAATCATGTCTTCTTACGGTTATTGGGTTCTTGCCAAAATAACATTCACTTAGCTGGACGGTTCTACAGATCTTAAGGTTGCCAAATATTCTTCTATTTATTTACAGCCGCGAGCCTGAATGGGAAGGTAAGGAATAATCCTTTTCCAGAAAATAGACTCATGATTGTCTCTAGAGTGTTAGAACAGAGTACATTTTATTGAATTCAACTTTATTTGCAAGGACTTCTTGCCAATTATCTGGCAGATGTTCAGTACCTTTCAAGGTAACGAACTTTCTTAGCAGCTGATCTTTTTACACACTCTATGTCAGGAAAATAATTCAGTTGTACGAATGCAAGATAAAGTTAATAAAACGCCTAAATGCAGCGACTTGTCACTCGTCTTCAATGAAACTTGCATAAAAAAGGTTTGATGGCTAAATGTAGGCATAGAAGAACGAGGAGAAAAATTCAGGAGAAAAAATAGTAATAATAATAATAATAATATTTATTATATATTTATTAGGCCGAATAGACCAAGTAAAAGCATGATGAGAAATGCTGATAAAATTCGGAATTTTCGGACACACCTGTGTCCTTTTTCAAAGAGAAATAAAATAAAGTTGATTTTCGGGTGGGGATATTTTTTTGCGCATATCATGAAATCTAAGAATTTAGTGGTTGGCTTCAATTAGGGTTGTAAAGGGTTTGTGAATAGCTCTTTGTGGAAACTACATTCATTGAGTCTGCCCAAATTCCTATTTAAATTTAGAAAATCGGAATTTATATATACAGGGTTCCCCACTCAAACTGACATCGTTTTGTAACCTAATAACATTTCTAATTCTCGATCGAATAACCTCAAACTTGAACAAAATGTGTAAAAACCAATTAAGTTGACTATGCGGACTTATCTTAAAGAGAATCTACCAGGAAGATGAATCTGGCATGCCTGTGATAATGACAATGTACTGTTGAAATGGTCACCATGTTCTCCTGTGATTTCTTTTCTATGGAGCTATGTGAAAGGACAGGTCCATATTTCCCCTATTGCCACAAGCCTTAAGCAGAGCATTACTGAGGCGATGAAGAATGTTACGCAAAACATGCTACAGCGTGTTTGGTAGGAGTTGGACTACCGACTTGACGTGTGTCAAGTCACAGGTGGTGTGTATATGGAACATTTCTGGAACTTTGTGAAATCGGTTCTAAAATCTGCATTCCTTTAAATATCTTGTTCGAATTTTGATAAATAAATCTTTTATTGTTCATCATAAAGCCTATTTAATTTCTTTTGCCTGGGATATCTAGTTACTCAAATATATATATATATATATATATAAAGAAATGTATAGGTGGTCTGATGATTGCGTCCAACATGAAACAGCCTGTCGCCTCTGATATATATATATATATATATATATATATATATTCCCTTGAACCGCTTGGAAGCCCTCAAAATTACTTCTTTATAGCATATGCATCGCAAGTCATTTTAATATGGCTAATGTTTCACCAGCTCTTTTAATTTGTTATATTATTTTAATTTAGAATTTTTTTTTTGCCAATAATATAATATGAACAGGTACAAGTTAGCCTTACAATCACACTCAATAACATCTCAATGTCAAGTGAATAAAGTCACGATAGAGGGTCTCTTTCAAATTCAAATCCAGTGCCTTCTCACACTTCACTGGTTGACCTCCACCACTTCCTAACTCTGGCCATACTGGGCCGTGTAGGGCCGAGGTATCAGGTCAAATCGCCGCGCCATCTTGCTTTGGCTGCCCTGTAGTTCTTTTCTACTTCATATCTTGGTGCCCATACAATATAATAGTTTATCTGTTGCATCTGAGACGAGAGACGCGGCCATCACATCTATGTTTTCCCTACTTGGTGGTTTCGATTTTTTAATCAATTCACCCCAAGCCAGGCGGCAATGCCACTAAGACGCAAGGGGGTTACTGGGAGTAAAAGAAAATGAAAATACTTTAGAAAAAAACAGGTAAACTAATCCTAAGTAGGAAACAATGGATAAACCTCTACTCCTGTTCAATAGACCGAGAAGGAGTGAGAACTATTTTTTACTCCTGTTGAGGAAAAACAAATAAATAGTAAATAAAATTTTAGAGTTTAGGCGGGCATGTTAGAATTATAGAGTTGAAGTAGATTTTACAAGGAACCTGAAGTACAATCCTAAGCAGGAAGCGAGAGATAAACTTCTACTTCTGATCTGAAGGTTTTCATGAACCCTAACCCTAACCCTTTCAATTGTTTTTTCTATGTCTACCTGACCTCAGGTGGTAGCACCTGTTAGGGTCCCAGTTATGGGCGAATAGTGAACCCTCAAACTGGGGTCCAAATATGAAAATAAATTAGAAAAAAATTACCAGAAATTCATTTACATAGTAAATAAAAAAGAAATTAAAAATTAACAACAATACATTTTCATAGTAAATAAAAAAAATAAAAAATTACCAGCAATTCATTTTCATAGTAAATAATAAAAAAATAAATAATTAACAGCAATACATTTTTTCGAAAAAAGAAAAATTACCAAAGCTCACACAAAAATAAAATTTCGGTATTAAATGACCCATGAAGAGTCTATATGCCGTTATACAAACGAACGAATCGAAACTGTTCAAAAGACCAGGAGAATTGTGTAAAGCAGACGATATTATATACTTCAGTGCAGTCTGTTGGCGAAACATTTTTATAATTTCATCTAATCTAGTTTTCTGGAAGAGATTTTTAAAAATGACCTTAGTATTCTATGCCCGACAATAGATATCATATTCAAAATCTTTCTTAACTCATGGGCAAGGGTCTGATATGTTTTTAATTTCTCACTCTCTTTCATTTTCTCTCTGTGTTTCACTGATACAGTCACTAAGCATGGGAAAATGGAACAGTCTATTTAAATAATGCCAGTTACACCGCGTAATTTTTTTTTTACGTATGCGCATGCGTACATTCAGATTGTTCGCTAATTGACATCAAGGCCGCGCAACCGTTTCTCTGAGATATTCAACATGGCAGACCTGGCATATGCTGTGTTAACAGAAATCAGGTTTGTCTTCTCATTTAAACCGGGGCTGCTTATTGTATGTCACGTAATCCGAAAAGCGTTTTCTTCTCAATCATTTCTAAAGATTTCTGAGTTGGGCTTCACCGACGTTTAAAATTGCTTTTCGAACAATAACTTTTTTGTCTTTTATCGAATTCACCAGCCTCTACTGCAACAACACAGGCGTTTTTTTAATAAGTTAATGAAGTGGAAGAGGTAAAATAGACGGGGTGTCTGTGTCACGGGCGATGATGGTATTCAGTCCTGTTTCAGCTAACCAGAGAATAGGATAAACTTGTCCGGACTAAACATAATTTAGGACTCTGTCAATTGAATCCCCCCCCCTCCTCATCTCTAGACGGGAAGCCACAGCTGTAGCAACAAAGCTAAAATAACACCTGGCTGCTTTTTTTTTCCTTTTTTTTTGTTTTGTTTCTTTTTTTTTTGTGGGTGCGTTGTCATTGGGATTCGATCAACACCATGAAATCTATTTACCAATTGTATTTTTTTGAGGATTTGGCTTAAGGATTATAGGAAAGAGAGCAAATGCTAAAGGTTCTATTAAATTGATAACCTTCACGTTCACACGGTGACATAGAGGGAAAGCATTATTTAATTACTTATAAGAATGAAATGAATAACAAGACGAAAAGAAATATTAGTAACAAAAAGAACTTTTTTCTAAAAATGATTAAACTATATATATATATATATATATATATATATATATATATATATATATATATATATATATAAATATAGTCTTAAGGTGTGCTATATTTATGGGATAAAGTGCTCAATATCAGAGATAGAGCGTGTGTAAATATAAAAGTGAACATAGAAGTCAACACTTAGAGGCGACAGTCTGTTTCATGCTATATGCAATCGTCAGGCCACATATGCTGTTATTTTTCTCGGCTATTTATATATATACGGGTTAGTGGTGCATTGTGGGTATTCTATTATGGCGGTTATTTTTTACCGGAAGTCGCTTTTGTTTATTTATTTATTTCAAATTATATTGCTCGTTTTTTTTTTTTTTTTTTTTATTTTATTTATTTATTTATTTATTAACGTAGTAAAAATTTGTTTATATCACGTATTTAACAGTTTTGTTTTGGTTTGAGAATTTAATTAAAGCTATTTGTTCAATTTTGGGGTTGGTTGTTGTAGTTCATTCTAACTATTATTTTTTTTGGCAACAACAGTTTTTAATTTGGGATTGGTTTGTCTATTTATTTACTTGGATGAATTTAGGTCAATTTATTTATATATTTTTATTTTTTGGTTTTCGGTTTTTAAGCAACATAGTATTTATTTTATTTTATTTATTTTTTATTTTTTTTTTATTAGTGTATTTGTTTGTTTTTTTTTTTATTTTTTTTCCGTTTTTCATTTTTTTTAGGTTATTTTTAGTAAAATTTATTTTCATGCCTGCATTTTGAGATGAGCTCGGATCTTTTATTTAATAATTTATTTTGGTCGGGGAAAGTAATGATAGCTATTTTTTCCTCCAAGCAAAGTTTGCAAGTTTTTGATTGGTTGTTGTAGGCTGATGACTTTTTCCTTATCTTCCAAGATATTTTTTGGTGTGATGTGCGTTTTGTTTTTTATTTCCCAGATATACTTAGAAAGCATAGTACTGTTCGCATATTTACTATTTGTGAACGATGTTTTGTGTGTATAATTTCTTTGCTTCCAGGGTCCTTCAGTTACTCCTATGTATACTTTTTCTTCATTATCTGGTGATTTTATCGTGGCTTGGTATATTACGTTGTTTTGTAAACAATTTCCGTTTAAGGGACATTCGTTCTTTATTCTGCAGTTGCACGTGGGTTTAATTTGTTCGTGTGGTTTGTTGATAATTTTCCTATTGTGCTTTTTTATTATTTGTGCCATGCTCTCGGTGCAGCTGTAGCTGATTTTTACTGTGTTTTTGTTGAATATCTTGTGTAAGGTGCTTGATTCTGGGAAGTGTTTGTGTAAGAGTTTGAAGAATATTTTTCCTACGTTTGTTTTTACGTTCTTGCTGTACGGTGGGTTGAACCATATGATATTTCTTCTCCTGTTGGCCTTTTTTTGTATTCTGTGGTGAGTATGTGAGTATTGCTGGGAATCCGCTATCTTTTAGGGCCGTTTCATAGTCTTTCTTAGCTTTGTTAAATAAATTCATTGGAGGAATTGTCGGAGAGCCTGCGGTTAATCGAATTTGGTATCTGTTTGATTATAGAAGGCGGATGGTTGGAAGATGTGTGTATGTAGAGTGGTTTATCGTTAGGTTTTCTGTATGGTTTATATGTGCCTTCTCTTAGGTTGAAGGTAACATCTAGAAATCTACTTCGTTTAGGTTAGTTTTTATATCTATGTCGAATCCGTTATTTTTAAAAATCTTTATTATTGCTTTTTTAGTTTTTGTCTGTGTTTTGTTTGTTAAAAGTTTCTTAAGATTATGAGACCGTCGTCCCTGTAGTGTCCTGTGTCATTTTTATCTATTATTTTGCTCAGTTCGTGTAATTAAGTAAATGCCTATGATTTCGCATGCCTCTGCACCGTCAAAGCTTCCCATTGTAGTGTCAAATATCCCATCTTTCTTTATCCATGCTTCTTCATTTGTGGAATAATAATGATTTACAGGAATGCTTAATGATGTTGATTTCGCTTGATTTTATTTTTTGTTCCTGAGCTAAGTTGATGGCCTTATCTAGCATACGTTCTGTTATGGATGGGTAAAATTCTTTTATGTCTAATTGTAGGAATTGGCAATTTTGTTTGTTATTTATGTTGTGGAACCAGTCAATAGTTGTTTTCGTATTTTTCACTGGTTTACTCCTAATTTCTTCCTAAGTTCAGAATTAATTCTTTCTAGTATTGTTTTTATATTATTTTACCTAGTTCGCTTTTGGCTGGGTTTATGAGTCTACATGCAGGATTAGTTTTGAAATTTTCTTTATGGTCTTTTTAAAATATAAAGGCTCGTGCCTTGCTAATACAATTTATTCAGTCATCTAGGTCTAATTTTTGGGCGATTGTTTTTTAGCTTCCTTATTGATATCGTGTTCTGTTGTTTTTTCTGCCTTTTTGTATGTTTTGGTTATGTTGTTCTTTAGTAATTTATTGTGTAAAGGAGGGCTTAGTTTGTATAAATTTCTCGTTTTGTCAGCAGATAAATACACTTTTGCTGAATTGTTTATTTTAGTTATATCGGTTTTTAGATTTTTTTTTAAAATGCATCTTGTTTTTTTTTTGTCAGTTTTCAAAACTTTCTCAGAAATCGTCTAATTCTTTTTTTTGTTGTGGGGGGGCATTTTTTGTTTTGAAGCCGTATTTTTCCTTCTTATATAATTATCGTGAAGGTCCTGGTTTAAAAAAGTGGACTTTCCATCTCATTCTTTTTAGGAAACTTTCTATTTTTTCAATTAATTTTAGTTTATATATAGTAGGGGATGGGATGGGTATGTTTTTTTTATCAAAAAAGTCGAGGTTAAATTTTTCCATGTCCATACTGTGTTATAAATGTAGCGAGAGTGCTCTACTCTACTCTACTCATACCAGTAGCTGAATATAAAGAAATATATAAACTCAGGCTCAGGAACAAATAATAATAAAATCAAGCGAAATCAACATCATTAAGCACTCCCGTAAATCATTATTATTCCAAGGAATGAAGAAAAGCATGGATAAAGAAAGATGGGATATTTGACACTACAATGGAAGATGTTTTGACGGTGCAGATATGCAAATCATTGGCATTTACTTACTACACGAACTGAGCAAAATAATAGATAAAAATGACACAGGACTCTACAGGGACGACGGTCTCATAATCTTAAGAAACTGTAACAAACAAAACACAGACAAAACTAAAAAAAAAAACATCAATAAAAATTTTTTAAAATAACTTATCAGGTAGTTAACATTGATGGGTAATCATCATTGTTAATTACCTGACACGTTTATTAAACGTTGAAATAAAATGTACAATTTTATAATAATAACACATGTTCAGAATGTAACAGTGCATAATATATATATATATATATATATATATATATATATATATATATATATATATTATTTTTTTCAAACAGGTTCACTCTTTAAAAGGCCTGTTTTTTTTTGAGGTACAGGATTACATGAAGGGTTGTTTATATGGATAGGACTGATTAAAAAAACGGTTAACTCTAGATTTTGAACAGATTGAGATTGTATTAATCATTTGGGATCCTCTTGAAATCTGTTCCAGTGTTTCGTCGGAAGAAGCTGTTTGAAAAAAACTTACTTTTCGCCGATGGAATACGAAGGGAATAAAAAATTTTACTATATATATATATATATATTGTATATGTGTGTGTGTGTGTGTGTGTGTGTGTGTGTGTGTGTGTGTGTGTGTGTGTGTGCATATATGAAAAAATAGGAAAGAATACGTTAGGTAAATAATCCAGAGTTCTTTAGTATTTTTGTTTTTTTTTAAAAAAAAATTTATTCCATACAATGAAATACAAAAAAAATTATAATTATTTTTTTTTTGAAATATGATTCCTTCGTTAATAAGAAAGTTCTAATATTTTAAATATAGATTTAAAAACCTCAATATAATTATTAAAATTAAATTGAATTAAATGAATCAAGCCCTATTTCATCCTCAAGTGAAAATTTAGGAATAACCAATCTTGAAAAATTTTTTGCGCATCTTTTATAAGCATATTCATTCGAAAATTTAATTACTATGGAAATCACAGGGGCAACCATTTTGATAAGGGTCATAAGAGTTAATTTTTATATCCATATCAGTCATCTTCGGAAAATTCAAGCCGAGGTAGGGTCAATTTGTCCATTTCAAAGCGAATGATGACATTCATGTGCATACATCGTCTGGTCAGTCACAGCGAAAGATATCTTTTGACACCATAATATGTCGTTAAGTGTCTAGAGAATTTTGTTTCATTTTTTTTATTTTTATTTTCCTAAAGGGCTGATTCGTACATAAATGCGTCGAACTGAACTACAATTTGTTTTTTTTGACGACTTCATAAAGAGTTTTTTTTTTTCTTATGATTGGGTTATGCTTTTAAACCTTTTAGTAGACTATGAAATTTAATTTTTTTTATGCTAATTATTTAATTCGAAAATTTGTTGATGGAAAAAACCGTTAACTCATGTCTAAAATGTCTATTTAATATTTATTTAATTCTTTGATTTTTCAACTTTTCATGTCTACATTTCAGCAACATAAAAATATTCAACAAAAACAAAACATATGAAACAACATTAAGAAATAACAAAACTAGAATATACAAACGAAAATAAAACAAACACAATAGAAAGAGAAACATAATCTCGTTCAACCCACCCTACAATAGTACAATAAAAACAAAAATAGGAAAAATATTCATCAAATAATCGAAAAGCATTTCCCCAAACACAACAAACTCTCAAAAATCATCAAGAAAAACACAGCAAAAAAAACAGTTATATTTGCATGGATAACATGGAGAAAGTAATAACCAAACACAATTTTCAAAAAAGACAATAACTACAATAACAGTAATCATCAAAACAACAATAACAAATCCAACTGGAGAAATAAAAACAGTTGCCAACTTAACAACAAATGTCTAACCAACAACATAATATATAAAGCCACCGTAACAAGTAATACAAACGAAAACGTTCACATAGAAGTTACAGGAACAAACCCCCCAAAAAATATTCAACAATCACCAAACATCATCAAATTAAATTCTTCGTAGATTTTTTTTTAGACATTTTTTTTTGGTTTATACCAAACTTTAACCTCCAAATATACCCTTTAAAGTAATGCAAAATAACAGAGTCTAAGAATTTGAATGAAACCTTCTCTCATCTGAGTCTAAATAATACGGAGGTAAATTTTAAACTAATAATTTAGTTTAAATTGAAATATATTACCCTTTAAGAAACATTATTGATGATAAAATTATTTAAATTGGAATAACCTCTAATAATTATGTAGGTACCTAAAAACAGTCACGAGTTTAATTTATGAACAAAATTCAAACGAATAGATGTCAACTTAATAATCAACAAGAAAAAAGTTTAGGAAAATAAAAAAAAAGATTACTAGATGTATAATGAATTATTCTTTCAATGTACATTCAATGATTTTTTTTCCAATCGACTATTTCATAGAAAATACCCAAAACTCCAACAAACATTAAATTAAATTCTTCGTAGATTTTGTAGACATTTAGATTTATATCAAACTTTAACCCCCAAATATACCCTTTAAAAAAAGTAATGCGAAATAACAGCGTCTAAGAAATTGAGTGAAACCTTCTCTCATCAGGATTGTTTTATTGTATCTTCTTCCTTTTATGTCGGTTTTCCTCTTCACCCTTACCCATCCATATCTAAAAAGATAACATAAGTTAAGTTGAGCGATTGTCTAGCCCACACCAAGTGGGGTTAGGGATAAAGAATCGAAATGGTACATCTAACTCACTTATGTCTTCTCTCCCCCCTCACTTCCTCACTTCGTTAATTTACATATGCTTAATACGGCCCGTCAAAAATGTTTAAATTTCTTTTTTTTTTCATTTCAACCTTTGGAAATAAAATCTGATGATCCAGAGCCTTTTAAAATATATATATATATATATATATATATATGGAACCTTATATATATATTTTTATTCAAACAAATATATATATATATATATTTGTCCTTAGCTGATATATATATATATTCAGTACGACCTCCCCAAAAGTTTCGAGACAATTTTTTTTTATATCAACCACGAACTATATAAATCTGCATGCCTATTATCATTTATATATATATATATATATATATATATATATATTATATATATATAAATTAATACAAATATAAAGTTTGTTACTTAGCTGATTGATGTTATATTTAGTATGTCTTATTTGTTTTCTAGACAAAAAATTTGCAATCGTTCGGTCCACTGGTCAGGAGGTTTCAGCAACTGACTACCGATTTTCTCACTTTTTTATATTATGTTGTGTTTTTCTTTATACTGCTTTTATTGGTGTCAGGTTGATTTTTTTATTTCTTTCTATGCTTGTTTGTGTGCGTGTACGCGTGTTTATGTGTGTGTCCTCGTTGGCATGCGTGTATGTGAGTATGTGTAGAATGACGTGGCTATCTTTCCTGTTCATCATTTTTTTTAAGGCTCTCTCAAACGTTTTTGGTTGTAATGTGGATTTATTGAGAAAAAATATTATACTTTGTTTTACATAATTTCACGACACGTGTTTCTGGTCTGGTCTCGCAACCGTCTTCAGGTGAAAGTGGAGATTTTTACATATTATTAAAAATAATTAATTTTTCTTCATGTTCAATGTGGAATATTCTCGATATGAGACATTCTGTTTGTGTGTTGGCAATCCGAATTTTCTTTCTAGAATTGTCAATGAAGAGTTCTGCGTGAAGGGTCATAAAACAATTAAGGTTTGTCCAGCGAGTAGTTATCGGCATTTAATCTTTTAATGTTTTAGTGACCTCTATGTGCTCTTGGATCTGTTTCTATTTTGGCGTGTTCCTGTCAGCATGCGTGTATATATGCGTGCGTATATTTCCATTCGTAAACTTATTTGTACTTATACATTCAAATCTGCCTGTATATATATTTGCGTATTTTTTATATACATACTTTTCTATAATTGTATTTCCTTTTTTATTATTTACAACGAAAGAATGCCGCGAACTGAAAAGAAAATCATGGAAGAACTCCTCGAGTTATTCAAACTTACCAACCAAAAAAACAAGAACTACTGGAGGAAGAAATACAGAAATTGAACAAAAATATAAAGCTATTCTCCTACAAATAACATCACAACAAACCAGGAACACAACTGCAATACAGAAACACTAATAGAACATTTCAAAACGCAGTTCGGATACCTGAAAATATTAACAAGTTACACATCCAAGAGGAAGCGTACCGAATGAAAAAACAGAATCTCCAACTTTGGAACGACATGCTCAATCAAAGAAAACTGGCATATTTCAATGCCATCAAAAAAAAAAAAAACAAAAAAATATACAAAATAGAAATGGATGAAATATTTATTCCAAGGAAATTCAAAAGATTAACCCACAAGACACGGAAAAACAAAAACAAATAAAAAACACACACTAAGCAAACAAAAAAACAAGGCCCAAATTGAAATACAAGAAGACAAAACAGTAAACTTTACAAAAAAAAATACACAGAGATTGATAACAAATTATTAACAAAAATCAAGGAATTATGTACCAAAAAAGAAACTCACCAATTCCTGTTTGAATTATGGGAGTCAAAATGTAAAAAAGAGGAAGAAAAATCTCGGAATATCTTGGAAAGCAAGATAACCTGGTTAAAAGCATTACCAAGTAAAGAAAAAAAAATTGGAAAATGAGACAAAAACAAAAAAAAAAACAGTCCAAACTCACAAAAAACCCCAATACCCAACACAAAACAATCATCAGCAAATACAGAGAAACCACCCAACGAGTCAAAAACCCGAATCCCTACCCACCCCACACACAAAACACCCACAAGGTAAGCACTCTAACACATTCTACCATACGCAAACACATCCACAAACTAACTCACAAAGTGATTATCCTAACACATTCTACTACACGCAAACACATACACAAAGCAGGAACCCCAATACATACCACCACCACACGCATTCACACCCACATAAAAAAATACAATTATGAACATACACTGAACAGCGCAAAAAAAAAAACCTGTACAGACCACCACACCATAACACAAACAGTCAAAGATCAGAACACACACACATTCACACAACCAACTCTTACAAATACCACCTAGCACAACAAACCAAACCAGGCAACCATTACCTATATCCAGGAGTACAACCAGAATTTCACAAAAAGTTCTACACACAATCCACATACAATCAATACAAAAAACAACAAACCTAGGAACATCTGGAACAGGCCCCCTAACAAAAGCCAACACACCTATATAGAGCCATCGAGAAACAACAACCCCAATTTTACCAAGGGAAACTCTCACTGGCTAGAAAACTCAAAATGTACAGGAAGAAGGTATCTCTTAGAAAAAACCAAGATATATTAAAAGAAACAATCATTATTTTTTTTAGAAGCCCCAGTCCGAACAAGAAAACCCGTTTAGATGACACAAAACCCAAAATAATAAACCTATCTACATATACACTTACAAATGACGAAATCAACCTACTGAAATTGGGCCTAAAATTCTGTCCTGCTCCTAAAAAAAGCAATATAGTAGACTTAAAAAAAAAGACATTAAGGAATTTGAACGCAAACTGAGACTAAGAGAAATATTTAACAATAGCGAAAAGTAGTACAGATGAGTCACTAGTAAAAAACAAATCCAATTTATTCCCAAACAAAAATAACAATACCAATGAGATAAATATATTTTTTGAAAAACTCTGGAACCTTGACCTACAGGAAAAATCCAAATCATTCGACAATCTCACATATATAGACAAAGACTAGCCTTAGAGAACATTCGAAAAAATAATAACATAATTATAAAAGAAGCAGATAAAGGCAGCGCTATAGTAATCATGGACAGAACATACTATAAAACAAAAAAATTCTAGAAACACTAGAGGATAGGAACAGCTACAAAGTAATTGACACTAACATAGACAAAAAAAACATTATAACAAAAATTACAAAACTCTGCACAACACATAATAAAATATTAACAAAAAAAAGAAGGATTTCCTAATAAACTTTGTACCAAAAAAACAAGTAATTTCTACGGACTACCTAAAGTTCATAAATCGAGTGAAATAAAAGCAGCTATACATACACAAAAATCTGAATACATTAGCATCCCAAACCCCAGTGACCTTACATTCAGACCCATAGTAGCAGGACCAGTCTGTCCCACTAGCAAACTCAGTAACCTAATAGACATAATATTGCAACCATATACTAAACAAATTAAAAGCCACATCAGAGACGATATCCATTTCTTAGCTGCATACCACAAAAGGTAGATCCGGGAACGCTTATGGCAACTTTTGACATCAGTAGCCTATACAGTAACATACCCCATGAACTAGGGAAAAAAGCGATCTCATTCTGGATTGAAAAACATCCAGAAATACTACATCCGAGATTCACTAAAGAGTTCATTATCGATAGTATAGACCTAATTCTAAACAATAACACCTTTGAATTTGACAACAAAAAACTATATCCAAACCCTAGGTACTGCGATGGGAACAAAAATGGCACCAACATATGCCACCCTAACATTAGCTTACCTAGAAGAAAACCTCTATGAAAAGATAGAACAAATATATGGGACAAATATAAAGACCCAATTCACTAAATCTTGGAAAAGATATCTAGATGATTGCTTCATCTTTTGGAAATCATCATGGGGTGATATTAACCAATTCCATACACTACTTCAAAACTTACACCCAAAAAATCAAATTCACGCAAGAATATAATTTTAACGAATTACCATTTTTAGATATACTCATTAGAAATAAAAACAACCACATAATCACAGATATCTACCACAAACCCACAGACACCCAACAATACGTTCATTTCAAGAGCCATCACCCAAAAAGCTGCCTAAAATCCATCCCCTATTCCCTAGCACGTAGAATTTGTACAATAGTGACTGATAAACATCTCCGAAAAATCCGCTTAGAAGAACTACATAAAACTCTCAAGAAACGAGGCTACCCCACAACACTAATAAACAAAGGTATTGAACTCATGAAAAGAAATTCCTCTAGACCAACTTAGAAATAAAAAAAACGTAACGTCGAACAAACTCTAGCATATGTCTCAACGTACAACAAAAAAACAACCCAGAAATATTCCCAGAAATCACAAAAAAATCTAGATTTACTTAGCAAGAATAATAAACTGAATAATATACTAAAAAAACAACCAAAATAATTAAGAGCAAACGCCAATCTAGAAACCTAAAACACATATTAACCTCATCTAAATTTAGTCAACACAAAATACAGGGAGTCACAAAATGCAACAAAAAAAATGTGGGTTTGTGACATCATTATAGAAGGAAACTCCTACACTTTTGAAAACCCAAAAAAAAACATTCACAATAAACAAAAACTTAAACTGCAACTCCAAAAATGTAGTTTATGCACTTAAATGCACAAAATGTAAGAAGTCATATATAGGCATCAGCCAACAACTGAACAACAGGGTCTCCCTACACAAAAGCAATATAAAATTGACAGACAACAGAAAACTTTTTGTATCACAACACATTTTCAAATGTAACCAGGGTAAGTTTAATATCATGCCGATATATCAAACAGACAATTACTCGTATCTACAAATACAGGAAAAAAACTTTATAGACAAATTCAAACCCGAACTGAATAGATCGTAACCCCCCCCCCAAAAAAAAAAAAAAAAAAAAAATGCACACAGGGTGACCAAATACAATGATCGCTCACATACATGGACGCACACTCATATACGGGAGACACGAGGAGATATATATATATGTATGTACACATACATTTATTTATGTATGTATATGCGGATGTTGACAACTTAAGAAGTACGTGTGTGTGTGTGTGTGTGTGTGTGTGTGTGTGTGTGTGTGTGTGTGTGTGTGTGTGTTCTGGTTCCATGTAGCTTGGGAAATATGTGTGTATATGTGTGTGTGTGTACTGACTACTTGTGGTGGGATAGTGTGTATGTGCGTATGTGTGTGTGTGTATGTATAAGTACAAATAAGTTTACGAATTCCTCGTAGTAAGGAAATATACGCACGCATATATACACGCATGCTGACAGGAACACGCCAAAATAGAAACAGATCCAAGAGCACATAGAGGTCACTAAAACATTAAAAGATTAAATGCCGATAACTACTCGCTGGACAAACCTTAATTGTTTTATGACCCTTCACGCAGAACTCTTCATTGACAATTCTAGAAAGAAAATTCGGATTGCCAACACACAAAACAAATGTCTCATATCGAGAATATTCCACATTGAACATGAAGAAAAAAATTAATTATTTTTTAATAATATGTAAAAATCTCCACTTTCACCTGAAGACGGTTGCGAGACCAGACCAGAAACACGTGTCGTGAAATTATGTAAAACAAAGTATAATATTTTTTCTCAATAAATCCACATTACAACCAAAAACGTTTGCGGCACCCTCTTTTTTTTAAATATACATACTTTTTATATTTACGTCTTAAAAAAAATATAAATTCTACATTGCTTTCTTTGGAGCAGACATATAACTTACTTTCGGAATATGGTCACACAGGTAAGCTTGAAAATGTTAGTATTTTCTTCTTGTGTTTAATACATCCACTTGTTCAATAGGTTTTCTATACTACATGGGTGTCTGAAATTGGTTTGAATTCATGGAAAAGAACGTAGATGCATATAACACAAGGCCACACAAGTCTAGGTACAAATGGTGAAGATGCTAATTTATTACAGAGTTGCAATGATATAGTAAACTACCTTTTGTTATTACACAACATTGGGTTAAGCAAAGAGAAACCGCAAAAAGAAATTCTTATCAATGGTTTTGGTGGCCATTTTGTAGACGCCGCTCTCCTCAGACCATAAAGCCCATCTGTCCCCCGATTGTCGGTCTAAAACTATTGTGCTGTGTGAAGATAACTTCAGCCTTTTAACAATCACCGCGCCAATCGAGTAATGAAAATAAGCTTCCTATTCTGTCACTGTAATTCATTTCTCCAGAGTTAACTTTCACTTTCACTTTCACATTCATGAAACAATAAATTTTGGACTTGACTTTTCTGAGCATTTCTCTTTTTCTTCTTTCAGTTTTACTTTCTTTCTTTCTCTTTCATTTTCTTTCAATTTATTTTTCCTTCTTGCTTTCTTTGTCTATCTCTATTTTTCTGTCTTTTTTAAAATAATTTCTTTCTTTTCTTTTTCTTTTTCTCTCTCTACTTTTTATTTTCTTCACTTTTACTTCTTTCTTACTACGTTTCTTTTCTTTTTTTTCTCTTACTCCGATGTTCTTCTAATTTTCTTTCTCTTTCTTTTTCAAATAATTCTTCTTTCTTTTTTTCTTTAGTTCTTTTTTTTCTTGACAAGTTTTAATTGAGTTAAACGCGAAGAAAACCTTTTAATCAAATTAATAATTTTAAAGTTGCTAGTCTTATTGATCTTAATGAACTTTTGTAATAATTAATTCAACTCAGCATGCCGACAAGAAGAATATCTCTGTAATAATATAAATTCAAACAACACATACATTGCTTACACGGTCACTACTTTATCACGCTGGCTAACTTGAAATTCATCCAATACCAGCTCACTTAAATCGAATATCACTAAACAAAATAAAAGGGCAAAAAAGAAATTTAATTTAAAAACAAACATAATGAATATATTTCATAGTTAAAATAATAATAATAATAATAATAATAATAATAATAACTAGAAATTATCAAGTACATATACTAAAATATTGTGTTAGCCCAAAATGCAGATTCGTGATAAATATCCAGAAACGATTGATCA
This sequence comes from Acanthosepion pharaonis, assembly GCA_903632075.3. Lineage (NCBI taxonomy): Eukaryota > Metazoa > Mollusca > Cephalopoda > Sepiida > Sepiidae > Acanthosepion > Acanthosepion pharaonis. The sequence goes on along the minus strand of CAHIKZ030001294.1, from coordinate 258,932 downwards.
TCTTGCATCAGCTTGCACGATATTGCACCCACTGAATATACAACCCAACATGACAGAGTGGGTCAATATCTGCATTGGGAAATTTACAACTTCTACAGGAAGGAAACTGAAAGAAAATGGTATGAACACCAACCAGACCCGGTTACGGGGATAGGACCTGTTACAATTCTATGGGACTACACAATATACACTGACAGAACAATCAAGGCCAACCGCCCAGATATTGTTATTAAGACCACAAACAAAAAAATTGCCTCCTTATTTGATATGGCAGTCCCTGCAGACTGCAATGTATCTTTTTTGAATATTCAAAAAGCTATCAAAATACAAGGACCTTGAAATAGAAATCTCAAGAATGTAAATGATATAATCAACATCAACAATCCCTGTTGTAGTTGGAGCCCTCAGGATTGGTTGGAAAAGATTCCAGTAGACTAATTGAAGGGATTCCTGGAAGCCCATGCCTTAAAGAAATACAAAAAATTGTTCTCACATGTACAGCCCACACTTTACGAAAAGGCTTTATCTATGTAATTTTTTTTTGTCAGTGTAAAGTGTCATGATGCCATTTCTAACCTTAGGTCTCTGGTGGGGGGGACCTGGAAAGAAATGTGTACACACCAGAAATCAAAGGAAATAGAAACAATAATAATAATAAAACGACATATCACCACTAACTGATGCGTTACGAAGTGATACGAAAAAAGAAAACATGGAATCTATTAACGTCTGGAGTAAAGGATAGTAAAAAAACAAAAAAACAAAGACAATGCATCGCTAAAGTTACAGACTCTATCAACATAGAGAAAAAAAAACCCTTTGATTATGGCTTATGAAGGCTGAAAGCACTCAGAAATAATGAACAATTTATGTTCATATTCTCCCTGAAAATCAGAAAAATGGTTCAAAGCGTAAAAATAAAGAAAATAGAATAAAGAACTTTTTTTTTTGCAATCGAAATTATTATTATTATTATTATTCCCCCTCCTCCTCCTCCTTCCCCTCCTCCTTCTTTCTCCCCTCCTCATCCTTCCTCCTCTCCCTCCTCCTCCTTCTCCCCGCCTCCTCCTCCTTCTTCCACCTTCTCCTCCTTCTCCCTTCTCCTCCTCCTCCTTCTTCTTCTTCTCCTTCTTCTTCATGCTGTGTCACTTCACTGTACCCCGAAAATTGTCTGTCCTTTGTAGGTCTTAGTAATTTTTTCCTTTTTGTTATCTCTGCTAATCTTTATTCTGCTATCCATTTACACAAGATCGTTAAGTCCGTTATGCGTAGTTTTCCTCTGCCCCCTCTTGCCTATAAAATGTCCTTCTAGTGTCTAATTCTCCAAGACTTCTTTCCTCATTATGTGCTCTAGAAATCCCATTTGTCTCTTTCTGATGTTATAAGTTTCCTTGTTTCCATTTTTCGTAATTTTCAAAAGGTACATTAAAATTGAATAAAAATATCTCACGTGTAAAAAGGAGTTTAAGACTAACCTGTCAGTGTGTTTCAACATGTTCAAACTAAGGTCAAATCTGACATAAAACACCATTCATATGATCCCCTTTGATCGTCAAACTCAATTTGTAATACGCTACAATGCTTACTTAATAATAAAAACAACAATAGACGTTGGAAGAAAGTTTATATTGAATAGGAAACTGGTTTTAGCCATGGGAGATTATTGCCTTCTTTTAATGTTTCGGTCGGGAATTAGGACCGCAGATTAGTACATTCAAATAATTGGAATATTTATATTTCTACAAACGATACAATCTAAAATATACATTTAGAAAAGTGGGATCACATCTAAAATATCCGTGCAGGACGACTCAACGCCGACGACTAAAGACTCGTCGACATTTTAAAACCGAATAAAAGTAATTTATTAAAGATCGTTTTTTAATACATGATTTTAGTTTTCATTTTTTTTTTTTTTTTTTAGATATCTATTAAGTTGAGTCTAAACTACGTTGAGTCATTAGGTTGGGTCATTAGTAAATTCTCAGGTTGAATCCATCACCCTAACTAATCGTTACTTAAATATAGTGGGGTAATAAATCTATCTATCTATCTATCTATCTATCTATCTATCTATCTATCTATCTATCTATCTATCTATCTTTTTGATTGATTCATTTTCTACACTTTACAGGTTATTTAAAAAGTACGACAAGGTTTCCTCATTTTACAGTCGAAATATCTACCGTAAGTTTTATGATAACATTCTCTTCTATCGCACTTCTGGCTTGTGAAACTTTCTACGGGTTCCATGCTTTCAAGCCAAATTTGAGCTTCAAAAATTTAAATGCAATATCAATCGTTATCTACTGTTTTCTTGATTTTCCTCTTCTATTATTCTCGCTCCTCAATAATGTTTGACTTTTTTTCATTCTTTCACACTTAGTAAAGATAATAAACGTTTAGGGATACAAGTCTTACTAATTAACCTATAGGTGTGGAGGAAAAATGTTGAATTCATACTTGTCCCAAAAGTGTGCGCAAATGAATATAAGGAACCCAACTAAAATTGGAATTCAATTCGGTTGTCTGATTAACAATTTCGAACTATTATCCATTAAACCACCTGCACACCCAAGCTTATAGCACTTGATATCCTCAAGCGCTCACTTCATCTAGGTACTGACCGGGCCCGACGTTGTTGTCGACTTAATGATGATACGGGAACCAAAATGTTTCAACGTGATGCAGTTTAAGGCTACATATATATATATATATATATATATATATATATATATATATATATATATATATATATATATATATATATATATATATTATAAATATATTATATATATATATATATATATATATATATATATATATATTCCAAACTGCAAAAATAAATTATATATATATTAGGTTGCGTCTTATTTTTTGAGTCAAAAGTAATTTCCGTTTTAGGAATCAATTATAATGAAGAATGTATCATCCTAACTAATCTATACTTAAATATAACAGATGAAAAGTGTGTCATCTATCTATCTATCTATCTCTCCCCCCCTCTCTCTCTCTCTCTATATATATATATATATATATATATATATATATGTTCATATCTATCTATCTATCTGATTTCGTTCATATCTATCTCACTTTGTTCATATCTATCTATCTATGATTAATAAAAATATAAAATTCATCACTTAGGAAAAATTAATTACTATTTTGAAGTGACCATGGACAAAAATGTTGTGTGATCTGGTCGATTGTAAAAAAAAAAAATGCATAAGACAGAGAAAAGATAAACTTTCGTTTTAAGGAGAGTGAAAATAAATTTTTCTTTCCTTTTCTAATTCTTGAGAGGTCTGGTCGATTCGAGAAACTCCAGTATGTGGCAAACTGATAGATAAGGATTAATGACTGAAAATCCATTTTGTTTTCACTTCGCCATCTAGAATTTGGATTTGTCACTCCAGCTCGGGAAGCGGTGTGATGTTGGCTGCTGAGAAAGTGGGAGAAGACAGAGAAAGAAGAGAAAGAGATTAGCATCGGCGATATGGAGAGCTTATCCTGCAAGGCGAAATGAAAAGGGATTTGGAGAAGGGGTTAAGGACAGCCCCAAATTTGGAAAACCACTTGAGGAAATTTATTTTTTATATGGGAATTTAGAAAAGGTTGTGAGTTTGGGTAGCCGATAGCCGGGCCAGTAACCTGGTCAACCCCCACCCTCTGCCAGACGCAGGACTCTGTATAAACTGTAAATTTGGGACCCAGAAGATAGATAGATAGATAGATAGATAGATAGATATGAACAGACTGAGATAGATAGATATGAACAGGCTGAGATAGATAGATAGATAGATAGATAGATAGATAGATAGATAGATAGATAGATAGATATGAACAGACTCAGATAGATAGATAGATAGATAGATAGATAGATAGATAGATAGATAGATAGATAGATATGAACAGACTCAGATAGATAGATAGATAGATAGATAGATAGATAGATAGATAGATAGATAGATATTAACAGACTGGAATAGATAGATAGATAGATAGATAGATAGATAGATAGATAGATAGATAGATAGATAGATATTAACAGACTGGAATAGATAGATAGATAGATAGATAGATAGATAGATAGATAGATAGATAGATAGATAGAGAGAGAGACACACAGAGAGAGACAGAGAGAGAGAGAAAGAGAGGGAGTCTCCACACCACTACTACCAAAATCCATATCGTTTGCCGAGGCATCTTAATCAAGACTGTGTACTGAACCTGAAGACCAGAACTTAGAAATTTATGTTGCTATTGAAACAAGCTGCAGCTTCTGAAGTGGATCCCGGTGTCATTTGATTATAACAACAAGTGAAAAGCATTAAAACTGCCGTATACAACAAATCATATATAAACCAAAATCTTGTTATATTTTCAACCCGATTTCATTCTTTACTTCAGAAGATTCTTGTTTTTTTTTTTGTAGCTTCCAAATTTCAGAACCGTTTTCATTTCAAGTTTGCTTCGTCAGCGATCTTCTCAACCTCTGAGATCAAAAACACAATGTGGCAGAGGAATGAATGGTCGTGAAGAGACAAACGCCAGCTAAGTCGATTGGAAGCGTGCCCATCATCACGATACCAGCAACAAAAACGAGTCACGCGCTAACGAATGAAGAGCCAGCTAAATGGGAACCAAAGCGGCCTGAAGGAACTTGAGGACAAACGACTGGGTGACATAATAGGTTGCCACTGTCTAGGACCGACGAGTAAGGGGTGACATTATTCGTTACCGCTGCTTAGGATCCAGACGATTTGGGGGTTACATTGCCGTTGACCAGGATCGACTTTATTAATTTTATCCTTTTCTTTCTTTCTTTTTATTTAAGCATTTATTCTCTCTTTTTTCTTCCTTTCTTTTTAAATAAACCACAAAAAGTAAGATGTAACACGAAATACAAATAAATTATTTTTATTTTATCTTGCTAACCTGTTCCGTTTTATTTTATTTAACTTAATTCATTTTACTCTTTTCTTTCTTTCATTTTCTTTCTTTCTTTTCTTTCTTTTAACTTCATCCCTTTTAACGTTTTTCTTTCTTTCATTTTCTTTCGTTTATTTTCTTTCTCTCATTTTTCTTTCCTTTAACGTCATCCTTTTACTCTTTCTTTCTTTCCTTCTTTCTTTCTTTCTTTCAACTTCATCCCTTTTATCCTTTTCTTTCTTTTTCTTTCTCTTACATCGTTATTTAACCTTTTTATAACTTTAATTCGTTTTCTGTCTACTCCATTTTAACCTTTTATTTACTTATTTATTCATGTAGTCTGCTCCATTATTTTTATTCATTTCTTTCCTTCTTCCTTCATCATTTCTTTCTTTCTTAAACCGCCTCTTCCTTGTTTATATTCTTTCTTTCTTTCTTTCTTTCTTTCTTTCTTTCTTTCTTTCTTTCTTTCTATTTACAATTGTTTTCTTTCATTTCTCTATATTTCCCAACCGTCCGTTCTTCTCTTTTTTCTTGCGTCTTCATTTTCTAGGAATTTACACCTGCAGTCTCTTTCCTTGTCTTTTTTTTTTTTTTTTCACCCTATCGAACGTAACTTACTCTTTTTTTTCCCTTTTCATTCACTTGATCTTCCAGGGCTTCCATTTTTTTCTATGACGTAATGGGCACGTGACCTTTGAAGATTAAGTCGAAAAAGTCCATCTGTCTGATTTCCGCTGGTCGCGCTAAGTATGTACGTGTCGATTAAACGCCAAAAAGAAAACCAAAAAATAAAAAAAAAGACCAGAATAAAAGAAAATAAAAAAAGACAAAAAAGAAAAATGGAGGCAAAAAAAGGTTAAGATAAACCAAAGGGAGATAAATATGCAAAGAGTCTTGCGAGGAGAGGACGACCAGAAGGAAATTGAAATGGCATCTATTGAAGTGAGATCTTGGAGAAGTTCACACCGTGTCAGAATTTTGAAACAAACTCAATCAAATATCCGTTTTACGCTTAGACGTAAAATGTCGATCTAAAAACAAAGCAAAAACTGTAAAAACAACATGGAGTCTGCAACAAAATACCGCCTTGCTTTAAAGCTTAGATTCGACACTTTGAATTTATGTTTAGTGAGCATATCTCGTACCCCATTACTACTGCAGTGAATTAGATCCTTTCAAGCGCTCTATATTTATAGCCTTGTGTCAATCTAAGCTAACCTTAAAAAATACGACGCCTATCTGTACAGTAGTGGCTAACGAGCATTTCATTACTACTGAATTGTGGTTCCATCTTCACACACATATACCGTAATTCGACCCCCCCAAAAAACAAATTTTGAAGGAAGAAATCAGAAAAAAAGTCTTTTTCTTGTATTTCATAGCCCCATCCGCAATTTTACCCAATGAATGCCATATTTCAGCCTGAAAACCTGACTACTTACGACAAATTCATCACAGACTGAGAAGTACCAATTTTATGGTAACTATTTAGAATGGAGTAACTAGAAGAGAAGCCGAAGAGCATAATACCACTGAAACATAACCTTATTGTAACCTGAAATCTACAAAGTTATCACACTCTGCTAGAGATAATCCTATGGATGTGGCTCTAGATATCTCAAAGGCGTTCGATAGGGTTTAGCACCCTGGCCTTCTACACAAGATGCAGAGCTACGGTGTCTTATATGGCTTAATCCAATCGTACCTAACAAATCGTGTAGTGAACGTCGTGTTGGTCGGGAATGCTTACAGTTCATTTCATCACCTGTTATCATGTATTTGAAGAACGGGTTATTTCTCTGTTATGAAAAGACTTGTTGGCATGGATAAATGGTCTGTTTTTTTTGGGGGGGGGGTTAGATAATAATGGTTTAGTGATACAAGTCTTACTAATTAACCCATAGCTGGGGGAGAAGCAGTGTATTCATCAGTTTCCCAAGGGCATTTGCCCCTAAGTGAATATAACAAACCCAACTGGAATTTGAATTTGGCTCTCTGATAAACAATTCTTAGCCATAAGCTATTACACCAGCCACACACCCAAGCTTACAGCACCTGGTATTTTGAAGTGGTCAACCATCTAGGTATTGACCAGGTTCAGCATTGCTTCACTTTGATGATCGTATGGGAATCAATGTTTCAATGTAATATGGCCGTAAAAAAAAAATAGAATGCCTTTGATGGCATTGTAGTGAATGTGAAATCAACAAGAATTTTATGAAAATCTTTCAAAATTGATCCATTTTTGTTTATACTTCTGAGATATTTCAGTCACCTGAAAAAGGCGGAAGCGTACAACGGCCAAAATGGTAGATTATGTTTTTGTTTTTGTTTTTTTTTTAAGAAAGGTAAAAATATAACTGAAAATGCAAAAGCAAAATTGTACCATTTATTTTTTATTTTTTTTTATTTTTTTGAATGTGTCAAAAGGCTTTTTAGAGAAATTTTATTAAACTTGACGGGAAAATAAATTTTTTAAAAATTATCCATAGTATTATCAGCAGTACACGAATCTGTGAGATTGAATCAGAAATAATTTCCATTTCTGTTTATCAATGATCCGCGTATTTCCTTTTGCCAAGAGTGGGGTGTGAAGGGAGAACGAAAAACACCCAGTTTGCTGACTTAACCTATTTTTCCTAAGTGTCTACATTTGATAGATTTTGTCATTTGTTTAAGACCTTTGCTAATTTCCAAGGTACTTTATGATAGATTGCATTACAATAATTTTTTCTACTAACGAGTTCAGGGACCTTTTTGACCAAACGTTTATAGACATGTTGCGGCTGCTGAACGTATAAATGTGCATTTATTGTTTTATTGTTTTTAAGAACTCTAAGTGAATAATACACTAACGATCTCACTACAGGCGCAACATTATCTTTCTTCCATAGATTGCAGTTTTTGGATCAATTGTAGGAATTTATCATTGTCAATCCACTGCCTTTTGTTTCGGACATTGTTATATGTAAGACACTTTTATCTCTAGACATCTCAAATACCTTCAACAGAGGTTTGGCATCCTGGCCCTTTACGCAAGAGCTACGGTGTTCCTGGATGAATATTTGGCTTAATTCAATCGTACCTAACAAATCGTGTAGTGATGACCGTGTTGGACGGGTAATGCTTCCAGATCTTTTCAAACTAATGGGAGGAAGGCCCTCCAGAACTCTATCCTTGGGCCTACGCTGTTTCTGATCTTCATCAATGATCTCCCTGATGCCATCAGTTCCAAACTAGTTATTTATACAAATGACCCAACCATTTACTCCTGTCTTAGTTGCAAGTCCAACGGACCGACAAAGTAAAGCTAGTAACTGTTTGTGAAAACGACCTCCAATCAGTTGTTTACTGGGGCAAGAAATAGCTTGTAAATTATAATGTCTACAAATAAAAACTGCTTTAATTTAATCAGCACAGAGAACCTTTTTATGCTTGACATCAGCATGACTGATGCTAAACTCTAGGATAGCAACACTCTAAACCTTGACCTCACTTGACATGAAATGGAGCGACTATCGAAGAAAGTTCACTGTATCGAGACAGAAATTTTTTCTTGTGAGAAGCCATTTTGCATATTTATAAATCTCCTATTCGCCCGTGCATTGAATACTGCTGCCATATCTGGTCTGTGGCTTCTATTATGCTTCTCGAGCTTCTTGACATAATCCAAAGAATGATCTGCAATATAATAGATCTTGACCTGGCATTTCGACTTCAGTCATTTTCTCACCGACGTGATGTAGATTCCTTCTGTCTTTTCTACATATTTCTTTTTCATGGCAACTGTTCTTATGAGCTTTTTTCCCTCTGGTGCCCGCACTATACGAATTTAAACGTGCTACTAGATTGGCAACTAGGTCTCACCGTTTTATAGTTGAACTAGTTAGATGTAACTGCTACTTCTACTCGAACGGTATCTTTTCTCGCACTTCTCACCCGTGGAAATCCCTTCCGATTTCTTGCTTCCTTGATAATGCAACGTCAATCGCCATCTTCTATCTGTCTGAACCGTGTTCCTTTATTGTACTTTCTCATTGTAACCCCCTGTGATCTAGTGACATTTCCGCCTTGCTTGGATTGAAAGAGGCTCACTGACAATGAAAAAAAATATTTTGAACAAAATATTTTACTTCATTGGATGTCATCACAAAACTCTTTACATACTTATCTCCCTTTGGTTCAGATTTTTGTCTGTTGCCCGAAGACTCTACGCCGGTTTGATTTGCAAATTATCCGCTTGAAATTTCCTTGTTCTACATTGTGTTAAAGTAAGTGTGAGTTTGGTTATGTCTTTTGCTGTTTTGTATTTATTGTTCGTACATTGTTTTCTGTGACTTCTTTTTGTGTTTTGTTCTAACCGGTGTTTCCAACCGGTGCCGTGGGAACGTCAACATTATGGCGGAGTCTCAAACTACTGATGTCACCCCACTGAAGTAGTAGTCCCTTCGGTGTGGACAAAGGAGAAGCCCCCATCAAAAGGATCCAAGTATTATAAAGGACTAAAAGAGAAATATGATGATTATATTAAAGTCACTGGAGCCAGATCTTTTGGAAACGGTGAACACCAGAACTATTTCTCTTTTAACAACCGACGCAAACTAATTGGCGTTAGCAGGGAAATTGTGGAGGATCCCCTTAAGGGCTTCAAATTGGAGCAAAAGTATTGGCTAGAAGAAGCAATGCGATTTGGGATATCTTGCTTGCTTCAGAGGACGCAGCCAAAATCCTGGCTAAAAGCATATTCTTTACCAAAACAGTAAGGCTCCAGACTGAATATCTGGGAACCAGAAAAACCAAAATTACTCTGCTTGGGGTTTCTATGTACATATCAGAGGACCGCTTGGGGTATTTCTCTGTCCAGTTTGGCGAGGTGTCTGATGTCTTGCCAGTTAAAAGCAATAATAATATCAGGAATATAAACGGGAGACATAGAGGTCTGGGTAATCCTCACACGGAAAAACTTCATGGAGATTCCCAATATGCTGATGTGTGGGGGGGTCGTTCCATTTATGTAGTTGTTGAAGGGCGACGACCTCTCTGTTGGGCTTGTGGAGCAACGGGTTATCTCTCCAAAGCATGCCCCGGAAAGAAACAGGAGCAGCAATCTCAGCCACAAAACGCTAGGAAAAACGAAGAGGTGCCAACAAGTCCAAAAGCCGGGAAAGGTTCAGGTGGATGGACGGAGATCACTAAAAAAGGGTAGGGGGAGTGGCATTCCCTACCCACCATGCAGAGCCCAAAGAAACAAAACGGGATCAATAGCAAAAGGTTTATAAGTCCCAACTTGAGCAGGAGAGCCAGTAGAGTCAGAGGAGCGGCAGGAGGAGCGCCATCCAGAACAGCATAAATGTCGGGAGGTGGAAATGGAGGAAATACACCCACCTCGGTCCTCATCCTTGAATAGAGGGAGAGAGGAAGATAAGGAAGAAAAATGAAAAATAAGCACAAAAAAAAGTGAAACCAGCAGGACAAAGTAGGGCAGAGAGGGTGATGGAGAAACCAGTGTCCCAATCCGTCCCTGCTTCGCCGACAAAAAATAAACATATCACAAGGAGCCTCACTTCACCTTTTAAAGTTCCGCCTCCTATCAACACCTCCCTTGCCACTATCTCTCCTCCCAACATCCCGCCCATTAGCTCATCCTAAAAAGGAAAAAATTTGTATCCCAGGGGAAAGTCCTGTCAGGTAGATAGGCAGGCCCTGGAACGAGACCTCTCGTCCCAAAAAAGAGCTCTTCTCAGACCTCTGTTTAAAATTTCTACAGTAGATGGGAAGTCTGTGGAAGTCCCTCGAAATTTTCCGAAGGCCGCAGGTGTAACCACCTGTATAAGGAGCACAGTGTGGGATCTCAAGATGTGGGACCACCTCTCCAAGGCGAAAGACGCTTTTTCAGAAATCAGAATGGTAGAGATGGGGACAACAAATTTAAAGAAATTGAAGAATTTTTTTCCGCTAGGAGGGTCCCAGTTATTTTCCATCCATCTTTATATAGGGTTCTAAAACTTACGTATCCCACGTACGTCGGTGGCATTGTCCTGGATGGTCGCATGACAACAGGACAAGGAGCCTAGGACAAGCCGTCGGGGTCCTTACCGCCGCAGATTTCCGTCCAGTCTGTGACTAGGGGAATCCACATAGAAAATGTTTCTTAAGCTAGCTAGCTTGAATGCGAAGGGCTTGAGAGATCAAAGTAAGGCGGCACGTCTGCTTCATGTTCTCCTGTAGATGTAGCTGCGATTCAGGAGACACACTTTGTTTGCGAAGTTGATGCTCATGTGCTGTCTAATGACTTTGTTGTCTATTCAGCATACAGGGACCAACAGGCCAGAGATGTTTCCTTGCTGGTTAAACGTACCGATTTTGACTGTTGTGTTCAACAACTGGTTTCAACAGTGGTCCATCCCCAGTCGGATCACCAGGGGTGTGGTCACGCTGTTGAAAAACGACAAAGTTAGGGGAGGGAATTAGATGATTACAGGCCCATAATTTTGCTAAACACAGAGTTAAAGATTTGGGCCAAGATCCTGACAGAACGTTTGCAGTCAGCCGCTGAGATTGGGACCCGATCAGACTTGTGATCTGAGGGTCCGAACAATTCAGAGCAACCTGCATCTGATCCCCACGATCCGAGAGGGTGTAAAAGTCGACGAGCAAGCCGCGCTGATCAATTTGGATCAGTCCAAGGCATTTGATAGGATCGATCATCAGTACCTGGCTGCTGTCCTGCAGGCCGCCGGATTCCAACCCGACTTCTGTAAGTGGATTAGCCTCCTGTATCCCCCCCCCCCGTGCTGTGATACAGGTGAACGGAAAGCAGTCGCGCGCTTTTGCGCTGTCTCGGTCGGTTCGTCAGGGTTGCCAACTGTCGCCCCTACTTTACGCTGAGGAATGGGGCGAGCAGTCCGGCCCTACGTGGAATCGCTGTCCCTGGTGGAGCTCGGGGCAACTTTTCCGCATACGCCGATGACGTTTCTATTTTCGTGTCGTGTCGCAGCGACATTGGGGTGATACAGAAGGCGTTTGAACGGTACGAAAATGTCGCGGGGGCCAAGATTAACCGGCTTCCGGCTTGCGTTTACTGGTCGCTCTTCCGGGTCTCTTTGTCTAGACGGACGGTCCTGTCCGCATTCTTGGAGTGTGGTTTGGACCCGACCTCTAGCTGGAAAAAAAGGGCAGGAGTGCAGGCAACTGCAAGTTGGCTTCGAACGAGGTTGTCCTTAAAGAGTAGAGCTGAGGCGTGTGGCACTTACATCTTTCCTCTTATTCTTTGCCGCTTGGCTGTACTTCCTCTTTTCAAGGGCCATAGGAAGGCGGTCGAACGCTTGTTGTTCACTCTTTTGTGGGGTGGTCGCAAGCAGAAGGTCCGCAAATAATGCTGTGTCCAGCGTCCGTGTCATGGTGGGGGGGCTAGGAATGCCACACTTGGTGAGTCACCGACACACATCGAGGTTGGCTTTCCTACACTGCGTTTTGACTGAGGATTCGATTTTGGCGGGGAATGTTAGGGACGCCTTCCCTAGCCTTATCATCACTGCTCCCATCTCCTGGGTTAAGCGCCGTCGTAGGTCCAATAGACTGTCGAGTTTCCTCAGCGAGTGTCAAGCGGCCTTGAGGGTCATTCCTCGGTCCACTGAATTTTCACGGCCTTGGAGGATCTTGTACCGTGAATTAGTGGAGAAGGTCGCGAAGAATCCACTCTGTGGACGGTTCGGCTTGTCGTTGGCCGAGTTGCACTTTTTCTGGTCTTGGGCGTCAGTGGCGTATTACCTCAGTAAACCGGAGTTTTCGATTACCTGGAGATTGATTCGGAATGTGCTATCTCTCAATGACAGGATCTTCAGATGGGGCTGGGCAGATTTGCCCGACTGACATCGGTGTGACCTTGGATTAGAAGAAACGGTTTCAAACGCCTTCTACCATTGTCTTCAGGTGCTCCCTTTCTGGGACTATGTCGGCGAGTTGATGGCTCGTATCGCTCCCGATGTTCTCATGCTCATCGATATCGCATACGTGTGCGATAATGTGTCATCCCCGTATTCTGGGGAGAAACGAATGGTGTTTCTGACGCTGTTAGCCGTGGCTCGAATTATGATTTGGACGTCGCGGATGGAGGTAATCTTTCGATTCGAAAGTTATTCTCATCAGGCTCTGGTCGGATTCTTTCAGCATCAGCTAAAGGTGAAGATCAGAACTGATAGCGTTTGATATCGACAAATTTCAGCAAAAGGTGGATGAAAGTAGCGAGCTTGGTTCGCGTAAAAGAGGTTAGTATTGAGTTACTTTTTTTAAATCCACTTGGTCCCAAAAGGACAGTTTCCTGTGAACCCTTCACCTTGGTAAGTTAGACTATTTTATGTTTTCCTAGTTAATGTGAATAAGTGCTGTTCCCGGCCTGTCCCCGGAATTCTCTTTTGTTATGATCCAGGTTGAGATTCCCAACCTCCCCAATTTGTTTTTGGTCCCCTTTTTCATCTCGGCTGGGTCATACTTTGTTTTTCGCATTCCACTGTTTATTTATTCCTTCCCCGCTCCATTAATGAACGCTTGATTCTGTGTATCAACAGAATACAGCGGCCACTCTATTTTGAGGGGTGGACGGGTCTTACTAACATCTGTTTTGTTTTAAATTTTTGGTTAGTTTACGAGGTGCATTCCCCCCCCTCATTTCATGTTTCATAAAATTTTTATATATTTTTCTATTTAAACATTTTGAGATTTTTATATAATGGGGTGTTTTTGTAGGTTTCCCTCTGTAAATATGTGGTATTGTGGTATATGTAGGATTGAATGGTGATGGATAGGTTCTTGTGGTAAACGGATAAATTGTATTGGATGAATGAATCGTGATCATGATTAACTAAGACTAGGATAATTAGCGAAGACCAGCCTTTTTCCCCACTTCCCCTTTCGCCTTGTACCAAAATGATTGTATTTTATACAGCAATAAATATATTATCTCCCCTTGCCTTCATCTTTTTCTTTCCCTTTTTTTCTGTTTCCGGGAAACTTGTGGCTGATGTCATGTTGCATTATCTTGCAGAAGTACCCCATCGTTGTTGAGATACATCAAGTCTGTGAATATTGTTAATTTAATGCGTCCTTGCATGGAATATTGCTGTCATATATGGTCTGGTGCCCCTGATGTAAGTCTCGAGGTTGTCAACAAAATCCAGAGAGAGATATTCAATGTGATAGGTCCTGATCTGGCATCTAATCTACAGTAGCTTTGTCACAGATGTGCTATCACTTCCCTCTGTCTCTTCTATAAATATTTTCATGGCAACTGTTCCGACGAGTTGCTTTCTCTGGTTCCCAAACTGCATGAATTTGAGTCAGCTACTAGGTTGCCATCTTGGTCACACCCTTTCACTGTCGAAATGCTTAAAAGTAACCATCTTTTCTACTCAAACTGCTTTTTTCTCTCGCACTTCCTGTCTGTGAAATTCTCTTGCTCTTACTTGCTTCTCTGATAACTATAATCTTCAAATATTCAAGTGTAATGTTGATCGACATCTTCTAATACCTTGATCTTGTTCTCAGTCCTTCTCTTTATCCTCTTTCCAAACATGCCTCTTTATTATTGTCCTTTACCCTCTGTAACCTCCTTGTGTACTAGTGGCACTCACACCTTGCTTGGGGTGAAATGCTTTTAAAAAAGGTGCAAATAGTCACGAATCAGTGTAACAAGATGGTCACCGTTCAAAATTATATTTAGCAGAACCATTGGACCAAATCCATATCACGTGATCACAGCCCGGGCTATTATCTAACCACGTTGCCTTCTTGAATAATGGGTTGCATTGACTCATATGGCTGTGCCACACCTGAATCCTGCCATCAACCAGAAATAATTGGACGACGCCACACATTACCAGTCCTCCGGGTTCAATTAGCGGATGTTACGAGCACATCTGTCCGGCAGCGCGATGTATGGTTGTTAGCAAAAGGGACAACCCAACATGCGAATTACAAATTGGGGATGCTAAAATCAAGCAATTACAACAACTTGAATATCTGGGAAGTTTTTTTTCAAAGAGGACAGAAAATGCGTCATTGAAATCCGTAGACGCATTGGGATAGCCAAAGATACCTCCCAAAAACTAAGCAAAAATTAAATTTCCATTAGCAACAAAGAAAAGAGTAATGAACTATTATGTAACATCGGTCCTCCTATATGGCAGTGGATGCTGGACAATCTCCTCACAGGTGGAGAAGAGAGTTGAGGCAGCAAAAAATTTGTTTTTACAGAAGGATGATGAGAATGTCACAGCCTGAACACGTTAGCAACGACGGAAGTGGAAACAAAAAGGACACTTAGAATCAGAAAGGTACAGTTGAAATTTCTGGGGTACTTAATGAAGAAAGAAGGCTTGGCAAATGTCATACTGTCAGGACATACAGAAGGCAAAGGGGGCAAAGAAAACAGTGCATAATCTACCTAGAGAGTTTGTGTAAGTGTTTGGCAGAACTGGGATTAGGATAGATAGAAAAAAGACAAAAGCTACAAAGGAAAGGAAATTGTGGAGAGCCATGATCGCTAACGACCTGAAAAGACATTGCATATAAAATAATTTTAGATTAGTCTGCGCTACAGAGCTAAGAATATAGGAAGTGAGTGAGAAGCAAACTCACTTTGTTTTGTTTTTTAAATCTATGTTCCAAGACCTGGGCGATTAAAACAATCCACTGTTACTTTTTTTTTTCTGTAAACAATGCGCGCTTCATGACATTTCATAATAAATATTTTGAAGGGGATTCTCGTTGCCTTCCACACGGTTTTGAATTCTGAGTTTTTCTTCTCTTATAGTCCATTTTTGTATTAGATACATTGACTGGAAAATATATCGCTTCTAGTCCATATACAATTGGTGAAGTTTCAGTATTTAGTTTAACTGCTTTTTCCACAGGTTGCGAATGTGCAGGTAAATTCGGCAACTCCAATATCGTTTCAGTTATTAGAACCTCTTGCAGTTGATTATTTGAAAAACCTTCTGCAAATGCAGGTTCACAAACTGCATTTGGTGAGAGGTTAATCAAATTTGATCAGCGTGTCGTTTTAGAGTTGATAAATTTAATTTTTTTAGTCTTTTCTTTGATGGCTCGCTACTTCTGAAACAAAAAAATATATTTTTATTGGATAACTTGCCCATACTTGGTTATATTTTTGTAATTTGAAAGAAATTTTAAAATTAGTCTTGTAAATTGACATAACTTATTAAATATGAATAAATTTTTACTTATTTTTAGTAGCCTTTTCCCTCGCCTCCAATTCATCTGACTTCAAAATAAAAAAATTTTTGATGCAAAATTCTGTATTTCAGTCGACAGCTGCTTTATTCTTTGAATCATGTTGAAGATAGTTACTGGTTATGGAATTTATTATTCCTTTTAATTTCAAACCATTTATTTCAATTAAGAATTCCATAAGGCTTTCACTGATCACCGGAATGAATTTCCAACGCTCCACTTTTTAAACTTAATCTTTAAACTTGTTTCCTTAAAAAATTGTAAAGAGTTCGAAAGAAATATTTTCTCTCATTATTTATCATGTTAAGTCACAACTTTCCAATTGAGTGTACTATCACGATTCCAAAATCGAACTGCCTTATTCCACACTATTTCAAACAAAAGGTTAGCAAGGAAACCCCCATCACAATACTGGAAAGAGCGATAACAGCTAATGGACTTGAGCGATCTATTTTCCTGAGAAATTTTTTTCATAGAAAGATTTTATAAATTTCAACCGACATTAGTTGTACGGTCAACGAAAATCGAATGTTTCCTTTTACCATTGCCATTAAAGATGACGAAACAGTTCTTTTTATCCCAGTCAGATGGCAAACAAACGAAGTCTAACTCGAGTAGTACTGACTACTTGGTCAATGTATGCCGAATGTTTCCATATAAGGAAAACGCTATTACCGTTACCAATAGTATGAACTGAACGCAAATGGCTCGACCGGAACCACACAACCTTTGTCCTCACTACTAGTAATATTTTATTGGCAAATACTATGTTTATTCTCGTATTGAATAAAACCACAAACATAGGGATTTGAATGGAAATTGAACACGTTAATACAATAATGGAACGGCTCGATTAATTCTCTAACCATAGTTCCATGGCTCTGCGGTATATGTATATGATTGTTTCAATAAAAGTAATTCTCAGTATTGAGTTAATAAAATTTTCTTCCTGCTTTTGGGCTGAAATGTGATATATTTTAAATAGTTTCACAACCAATGAATAGTAAATATTTACGATTAGGTGGATTCATTAGACCTACAAATTCGAAATGAATTTGAATTTGTAGGTCTGATGAATTGGATCGTGATTACCAATATATATATATGGGGGGGGGAGAATTTGGTCAAATAACAACAAAAATTCCTTGTTAACTTTTTGATGCTTCGGATTATTTTATTGGTTTCGGGTTCATATTTTAAAATATATTTTAAAATATCTATATACTTTCAGCTATTATTAGCCACTAGCAGTAGAGCCCGGCGTTGCCCGGGGATGTAACAGTAAGAGATAGATCAAGTATAGACCATCATAAAGACTGAAAAATAAAATTGACAAAGATTATTGTTTAAGGTTGACGGACACGCATGTCTTAATTAGTTTTTTTTTTTTTTACGAATTGGTCAAACCCAAACTCAAACAAAAGCATTGTTTTTAATCGTTATGAGTCTATCGATTGAATTTTATTATAAAGAATTGTCTTGTAAATGGAATTTTTAAAGCATTCTGAATATAAAAATAAAGAAAAAAATGTGCAAGACAATAAGAAACACTACCTGCTAAAAGAAAGTGAAGTTTTGTTGAAATTTGTTGAAAAATGTAGGAAATCCGATCCCATATATAAACGAACACACACACACAAAAACAACCTGGCTTTTATAATAAGTATAACTTGATATGAGTTGTCCCCCCTTTCATTCTCGCGATAAATCGTGTTTTCAAATTGATTTTGTGCAAAAACAATTGTGTTTTTTCCAATTTTTGGCGCTGTTAGAACCACCGCAAGGTAATTTTACGCAGTCCTGTGAAGTTTTGTTGAAATCGGTTGAAAAAATGTAGGAAATCCGATCCAATATATAAACGTACAGACACACACACACACACACACAATCAATAATAAGTAAGATTATCGAAGACATATTTTTTATGCTATACCGTTGGTTTCATATGATTATTTATGTGAGCTGTTTTATATTCATCATCATCATCATCATCATAAGAGCTGTGTCCCCCCTTAAAAAGCACACCGAAAATCATTGTGTTTTCTCATCTTCCTCAACTTTGTAAATATATCCTGTTAGACATCTCCAAAACTTCCCATCTTGTGCTGACTCACGAAAATCCTGCAGATCTTCCAAGCTCTTCAATTTTTTTTAATTTTTTTTGTGTACAGGGAATTATGGAATTTTATTGCTAGTTCTTTTAATGTCTCCGTTCAAAATTCCTCTAATGTATATACCTATGTTATTATTCCATTTGCAATTGATGACAAATCTGTTTCAATAATATTTACTCTATATCTCCAAAGCTAGTAACTTGTGCTGTCTAACTCCGATATTAAAGCCTTTCTTTGATTTTAGTTTCTTGGAGACAACACCTATCAATATTATAAACTCTCAACATGCCGAGTCAATAATTCCTGCTTTTTCTTTCTTCGCGTGCCCTCTGACATTAAATGCCTCGATGGTAAAATCTTTGTGTGCCATTGAAGACATTTTAAAAGTTTAAAATAAGAAGTAAACAACTTTTGACGGTTGAGAATCAGAAAAGTCATTACAGTCATCGTCAAAATTCTATTTTATAAGAGAGGCTATTAAACTGAAATTGAACTCGTGATATACACGATATTTGAAAATAAAAACCAACGACATAACAAAAATCCCAGAAGTCTGTGTCAGGATGCAGCCAATGAAATCTTGCCTTTCACACGACAGCACACGGTTCTTGAAAATGACTGAGACGGCCGAAAGGAGTTAAACAAATCAAACATGAACTTCGGACATTTTATAAACAATTTCGATCCCAATATACAATACCTTATTCGAAAATCGGAAAATACAATAAAATATTTAACAGGTGAACATTGTTGAATGTATTTAATCAAACTTGTTTTTATATATATATATAGATAGATAGATAGATAGATAGATAGATAGATAGATAATATTAGTGGTAAATATACACATATATGCAATCATATATCTAATATATATATATATATATATATATATATATATATATATATATATATATATATATATCTTTTCCGGTATATCTTTAATGTAGACATCCGAGAATATTCATATTTCTCTCAGTTAAACCGTCTTTGACTCCCCTCTTTAAAACTTCTCTCTGTTAAATTTTAATCCTCCTTCATCTTTTAGACCTTCCTGTTCTTCTCTCGTCTGTTACCCACCCCCTATAGCTTTCATTTACTCTAACATTCGTCCCACACTCTTATACATACAATCTCACTAAATTTTTTTATTTTTATTTCCGGAGTTGCTTTTTGGTTTTTTTTTGAATTGGTAGATCTGATGAATTGATCGTATTTACGATTCCAATGGAATAAATTATGACCATGGAATATTAGTGTTTAAGCCTTTTTTATTATTATATATATATATATATATATATATATATATATATATATATATATATATATATTCTTTTCTTTTTGTTTATTTATTCATTTCCTTCCTATTTCGTCAGTTTTACTTCTTTTTCTTTCCTTTGAATTGTCGTTTATTTTGTCCTTTTTCCTTTCTTTCTTTTTTCTTTTCTTTTCTTCTTCATCAGTCTTTCTTTAATTCTTTCTTTCTTCTTTTTATCCCACTCTTTCTTTTTGCCCATCTCTCTCTCTCTCTCTCTCTCTCTCTCTCTCTCTCTCTCTCTCCCTCTTTCTCTCTCCCTCATTCCTTCTTATTTGATTTCTTTCCATCATTGTCTCTCATCTGTTGTTTTCACTCGATTCTTTTCCGAAGTGGACAAACTGAAGATTCCGCCATTATGTCACCGCACCCAATCCTCATACCTCCAGTATCCTATTTCCCTTTTCAAATATTCACTGATGCGCTGAAATTCAATTACAGGCGGCCATTGAAATTTTGCCAGCGACAATGACCATCGACTAAAAAGATTCATTACAAATGTTAGTAAAACAATCCGACCACCAACCATCACACTACTACTTATACCAATCGCACTGCATATACCATTACAAGTGCAAACCATCGCAACGCACTCATCGAGCCTGACATCAGATGAGACGCTACTAAGCATCGCCATAGAAACAACAAAATACAGCTGTAGCCTAATAGTAAAACGTCGCCTGTGCTTTTCTTTTCCTTTCCTTTTCTTTTTTTTTTTTTTCGCAACAGACTTTTCCCTTCTCTTTATTTTAATTTCAAATGAGGAAAAACACATATCATACGAAATCTGTTTGAAAAGTAACGGGTGGGGGGGCTGGTTTCACAAAAAATTATTTCAATCCAAACAACAAACTATATGGTTTCCCCTTTAAAGTAACCCCCACCCCCAAGTCTAATGCACTTTTCCATTTTTCTCTTCCACGTTGTCTATGCACTTCTGGAAGGATTCTTCTAGGATGCCACTCAGCTCTGTCATTATGGCCCTCTTAAAAATGGGTCTCCTTGATGATCCCTTTGAATATGGGGAAAATAAAAAAAATCACACGGTGCAAGATCAGATGAATAGGTTACTAAAACCTTAACCTGTTCAAGTCCAGGGTTAACCGTTATCTTCTCCACACATCCGCATAAACTGTGCTTCTTAATCTGTAAACCTCTATCTCGAGTGGCTCCCGGGCCTTTTACAGGGTGGACATCATTGTAAAAAAAAAAACTATATTAAGAAAACAAAGCGAAAGTGATAATTTTGACTGCCCTCAGTTTAGTAAATAAATTCATAGATTCGAATAACCAAAAGTATAACATTTGCAGTCTAGCATTTCAAAACAAAAAAAAAAAAAAAACATCATGGAGGGGGTGTATTGAGCGAAACATACTAACAACAAAGATAAGGATAACTGTTCAATAGAAATTTTAATGCATCAATTCTTAAGTTAATGATCAAATACGTGCTTTGCATATTCTATGACTATTTGTTGCATTATTAAATATTTTAGTTGAACTATTTTAACAACATATTGCAATAACAATCATATATATGAACGCAGGTCGTTATTTATAGAAGTAAGAGGGTACAAATGAAAGGATTCAGAATTAGCAAAGCTTTTCATTTTACTGAAGCAGACGTTAATCACATGAGAGTGTTATCGCTTTCTTTCTTTCTCACTGAAATGCAACAGTGTCTCTAATGTATTTTTCGCCCGTCTTTCCTCACAATCAAAACACAATAGTCCATTATTTGTCTGAGTTAATGGCATGGAGTAACGGACGTACTAATAAATTAATTAATTAACTGATTAAGGAACAAGTGATAAAACAATTATAATATAATGATAATGACAATACTTCATGCGAAAACTTGAATATCGTCAATTGAGCATTTAAGCTTTTTTTTCCAACGATAAGGGCATCATTCATTAATGTTTCGATTTTAAAAACTAATTAGTAATTCTGAGATTTATGAGGTAACGTCATTTGATGGAGTATTTGCCTGCAAATAAAGCTGGAAGAACAGGCCAAAGACAGTGTTATGAATGAATGTATATTTCTCGAAGAGAAGATGGGCGAAAAATAGTTACGACGAACTCTTTTAATTTGTTCCTCTTGGTTGAATCAAGTGTAGACAAGAGAAAGGAAAATTTTTGTTTCATTTCTGAATTTTCACAATCAATGCAGCCGACAAATTTCTGTATTTGACTGAATAATAATTTTCATTAGATTTGTAAGATAAATTTGCATAATTTGTAGAAATTCCATTAAGAAATGGGCAATTTATTTGTTTATGAAATTATGTCAGAAATTTGAAGAAAACCATATATTATTTCAGGATATATTCCTAAACATAAGTAACCATTTAATGGCGAACATCTTCAAATGATATTATTTGGAGGTAAGCGGATATTATCAATTGATGATTTATTTTCCAACGATAATATCTGTCAATGATGATTTCATTTTTTTTTTTCACCTCATTCATGATTCGAGTCTGAATGACTAATTGACAACTTCATAATTCATATGAATACGCCATTTCGTGTATATATATATATATATATATATATATATATATATATATATATATATATATATATATATATATTTGGCTTGCGCGCATATCACTCGAAGAGAAAAGAGGTGAAAAATAGAGACAAACTCGGGCAGAGAATGCACACTTCTATTGTGCATGGAAAGTTTCAAGGAATGTCATATTATGAAGAAATAATAAATTTAAGAATCACACATCTGTTTCATTTCCCTTCTTTCTTTATTTTTATGATCTAAAAGATGGTAAATACAATTTCCATAGCTTTTGTATATAATTAAAGCAAGAAATACCCTTTAAATAAATAAGCATAAAAATACCATTGAAATAAAGGTAGAAATAGGCATAAAATACGCTTTAAATAAAAGTACAAATAAGCATCAAATACCATTGTAAGAAAGGCAGAAAGAATCATGAAAATACCGTTTAATGACAGCAGAATGATCTTAAAAATACCGTTAATATAAAAGCAGAAATAGGCATAAAATATCCTTTAAATAAAAGAATAAATAAGCATAAAAATACCGTTGAAATAAAAGCAGAAATAAGCATAAAATACCTTTTAAATATAAAACACTTTAAATATCTTGGTGTATAAATTAAATAAAATCAATTTAGTCTAAGAGAAAAGGGAAATGGAATCGAGGCTAGGCTGCGGCAGGCATAGTTTCGCCCAACACCGCAAATTGCTATAAAAGCAAATCATTAACTTTAATCATATTCTTAAATAGTCTTGTCAGATCGGGACTTTCATAAGGCTACCATAAATGGCGCCAAACCCGTTAATCAATATCTATACTGTTAGGTACAATATCATGTCTTTGTGTATACATCTTGAAGGTGAGAAATAGTGACAACTTCGGACAGATGATGCACACTTCAATTGGGCATAGAAAGCGTCAAGTAGCAGACTTTGTTAGGAAAATGAAATTTAAGTACGTAACATTTTTATATTCTTCTTTTTATCTTCATTCATAGAATCTAAAAGTCTTAAAATACCGTTTTTAATAGGTTTTGTTTATAATTAAAACGAATAATAAGCATAAAAATTACCCTTTAAAAACAATTTTCTCGCTTTTATCCTGTTGGCATATAAGTACGTGTAACCTTTTTCCGCTGTTTGAGGGTTAATGTCATCGGTGAGATCATCTGTTTCCGTCTAGAAAATATTCAGTTTTCATTGACCGAACAGTTAAAGGTAGGAATAGATAACGATACATCTTGCAGTGTTCCATAAAACTACCACCTCCATATCTTATATTCAATTTCCTGATATCTTATACTAAATTTGGAAGGGTTTTTGGTTGTTTTTTGTTTTGTTTTGTTTTTTATAAATGAAAATAAATCATAATGGTCAAATAACTTGTAAGCAACAATAAAAAATGTCGCTTCACTTGCGCAGGAATATATATTTCACTTCCTGTCATTAAACGGCATTTTGAGTTTATTAATTACAAGGGAGATAACTGTTTGTTATAAGGAGATATTTTTAAATTCATTTCTACTGTATCTCAATATTTCACTATAAGGTCAGAGCAGGACTTAGCAAGTTCATGCCTGTGACAATAAACGATTGAATTGAAGCAATTTTCTTATGTTGATAGCATCAAATTGACAATATGCTTTGTAAACTTGTATCAAAATAATTAAAAGGAAATAAAAGAAAACATTACAGACAACCAGGTTTGTTTCTATTTTTTTTCAAGGATGTATTTAAAAAACATTAAAAGAAGAAAATTTCTAAAACGTATTTCTAAATAAAAAATAAAACTGAAAATGAAGCAGACAGTTAATAAAAATGGTAAAACTGTGATAGTAAACCTTTGTATATGTAAGATTCAAATTGATGTAAAAGAAACGCCAAAATGAAGCCTGACGGTTTATGAAAGATACGTGTATAAAAATTGTTTTTCAAATTTGTAAAAAAAAAAAAAAAAAAAAAAAAAGAGGCTTTGTTCTAATGGCTTTAAAACCTGTTTAAAGAAAAATTGCAAACAGTCGTCATCTTTTTTACTGATTGGGGAAAATAAGTATTCAAATGATAATGGTGGCATCAAATTTCTGAAGCAACTGGGAGCTGATTTATGGCTATTTAAGAAGTCTGGTTGGTCAGACATGGAGAAGGGATTTGGCTTTCACAATTAAATCGTTTGCTGGGTGTTCGGGCGGAACTTAGATGAAAAGGAAGAAGAAAAAGAAAAAAACACAAAGCACAAGTTTTTGATTTTAGATCCTTGTTCTCAAAACGGAAATTACTTACACCTAAAGCCAATATTTCAAATATTCTTATATGTACCGTGTCCCTTCAGGACGTAATCGATCAATCATGACTCTCATTTATTTAATCAAGCTCGTTCTTCTATGTACCATGTCTCTTCAGAACGTTGGTGATCATGGCTCTCCACATGTCCTTCTTAGCTCTTAATAAATGTTGGCTCTGTGTTATATTTCCAAAACCCCGTTCTACTATCCATTTACTCAAGCTCATTCTGTATCTGAAAGGACACATGGCACAGTGGATAAAGGCGTTAGTTAGATCCAGTGACAGGACCCAAAGAGTGTGAGTTCAATACCTGGTTAAGGCGTTGGTGAACTTTCGGAGGGAAATTAACAGGAGATAACTGATAACTGACATCCATTAAACATAGCACGTGGAACTAGAACAGTCTACTCCAGTGAACGAAATAAAGGGTTCAGTTCGACATTCCAAGCACCTGAAGGAGTCTGGAGCGTACAACGGCCGAAACGTTGTAATAAATATGGTGTTAAAGATGAGAACAATAGTCCGAATAATGTAAATAGTGTACATAATACCTTATCTCAGAAATATAGACAGATACTGAAGAGGGCCGGAGTGTACAACGTCCGAAACCTTGTAATAAATATGGAGACAAAGATGAGGACAACAGTCCGAATAATATAAATAATGTGCATAATATCTCATCTCAGAAATAAAGACAGATACTATAGGAGGATTCATATCCCGTTACAGTTCAGTACTCTTTTCTTTGTTTCTAATGAATTTTTTTTTCTGTTTCTTAATAATCTACTTACCTTTTTTGACTGTTGATTCCAATCTTTCTAGGAATGGATATTTACTTGACTGGTCTAATCTAGTCATAGCTGGTCTTGGCTTTTCCAATATTTCTAGGAATGACTGCAAAACATTTTCCCGTCCCCAATTTATAGTCAGAAGCATACAAATGCATAATGGGATTTTTCCTAGCCAATAAAATAGGCCGGTTTTCGGTTTCATCTGACTCAGTCAACTGTATCAACTCCTATTCTTAGTTTGTAAACTTTTTAACACATTGCTGTTGCTTTGCTTACCAAATATTGTTTGCTTGCTTTAGATCATTTTTGCCCTCTTCTTTTCTTTTCTTTTTATTGTTTATGATGTAATGAATATGCATACACCTGGGTTCCCCCCTCACAGTAATATGATTGGCTGGTGTCAGCCATAAATACAGACTGATGTGGAGGTACATGAACTACGCCTATTGCCTACGCCTATTGCCTACGACTACGACGAGGACTAGTCCATTACGGTTACCTGCTAGATTGTCCTACCTGGTTACAGTAGTCCAAAATCACTTTGCTACTTCGAACAAATATATCCCTATCCGGGACATATCAGTTTATTGTAAACTTTGCCAATTCTGTTTGTTGGACAGTTTTTTTTACTTATTTTGTATTTGACTATGGCTTCCCACTTCACAATGACTTTATCAAAATATATGTAAAGTTTCGGTGTAACGGCTTCCTTTAATCGTAATGAAGTAATTGGCAAAACCTATTTGTCATTCTATATCCAAACCCAAATCTATAATTTTTTTTTTAATATAAAAGCCAAAGTGCGTAAAAAATGGAGTAAAGTGAAGAATAGGCCCAAGCAATGCGCTGTGTCTGTGTGTTCGCGTCTGTTACTGGAAATATCGCGAGTGCAGCTAACACTGCTACTAATGGTAATGGTTTATTGTCTCATTCAGGGCCGGCGCAAGGGTCCCCACCCTCCGAATCTATGATGCAGTGCCACTCTACTAGATTTCAATTTTCAAAAGGTAATCTTCGTATAAAATGCCTATTTTATTCTAACCTAATTATGTACAATAATGGATCCTATGCAATATAGGTGAACAATTCAACTAGAAAAATTGAAAATCAATACAATCTATCTAAATACAAATTAGAGACATGTCATCATTCCATCTTAAATAAACCCAACAATATTTTGCGACAATTTTTAACATCGACTTGAGATTTTTCTTCTTAAAAATTTGAATAATTTTAACACATTCAACATTATGGATAAAAAAAATCGTGAATTTTATGTCGTGTCTTCTTGAGCAAAACAAATTCACGGGTTTTGACGGAAAGAAAAAAAACCAAAACAGAATGACGTCAAAATCTGCGAAATTTTTTCATCCTTTAATAGTCAATTGTTTAATTTGTAACACATAGAAATGTAGGGAGAAAAAAAACAAATATTAATAGGATAGTGAGGGTTAAAAACCACAGCCCGGGACCCCCAATTGGAGATAGTAAGCACCGGCCCGGGTCTCAGTAGGATCAGGCGTATTTTTTTTCTCAAATAATATTAATACGC
This sequence comes from Acanthosepion pharaonis, assembly GCA_903632075.3. Taxonomy (NCBI): domain Eukaryota; kingdom Metazoa; phylum Mollusca; class Cephalopoda; order Sepiida; family Sepiidae; genus Acanthosepion; species Acanthosepion pharaonis. The sequence goes on along the minus strand of CAHIKZ030001294.1, from coordinate 232,167 downwards.
TGATAGCATTTAAAGAAAGAAAACTAAATTTAACATCAATCGTAAAAAGAAAATTACGGCTTTATGTATGTATATATCAATAATTGTTATGTGAGGACGTTGGGCACCTCGACGTGGTGTAATGGTTAAGAAGCTTGTCTTGTTGGATTTACGACTGAGTAGTGAGTTCGATCCTTACTGGGTTCCCCATATTTTCGGCCTTATGCCACATCTACGTTGCGCTTAGAAAATCACTATATCAATAATTCTTGTGGGTTTGATGCAAGCATTGTATTATCAAATCTAAATAAGGGCTTGTGTTTCATATATGTTATCCGTTGATAGACTTTCTAGTCGATTTCGACGTTTGAGAGTCCAACACTTTAAAACTGCGCACTGGACTGACCATACCTAAGGTTTGGATTCGAGTGTGCAAGGCTTGTGTAGAATTAGCCACACTTTCAGGAAGAACTGATAAAAGAGAAATGGTGCATGATTACCGCGATATCTGCAAAAAGCTTTTCTCAGAGTTTACCTTCTCCTAGACTACTACTTCTCAATGGAAGAGAGACCACTCCACCTTATTATTTAACCCACAGTAGGGGGAAGATGAATTCGTGCTTTTTCCAAGTTGCATAATGGTAAAGTGACCGACCTGGATTTGAACTCGGCCCGGCTATTTCCCTTTCGACATCATTGCTCTATTCAATTCATTTATATGTCATAGGACATCAAATCCGGGGGTTTATTTTGGGTACACGCAAAACAATTCCGTCTATATCTAGGGAGAACTCGAGGCAAACATCAGTTCAGTTATGTGCCATGAGTGATACACGATTAAGCGATCATGTGTCTTTCGATAGATGACTGACGAGGTAGATTTTTTCCCGCAGTAGGTTGCCATTTCTTTCTGCGGTAGACTAGTTGCCATCCAAAGCTATAGAACACTGTCTGTCCTGCTATTTGCTGGGGGAGAAGAGGATTCATACCTTTCCCAAGGGTATTAGGACGTAAGTGAATGTAATGGATTCGACAAACATAAGCAAACATAAATGGATAAATTAAAGCATTTTTTAGCCGATATACTTTATTTATTTTTTGTTCCTAAGGTGACGGAGATTTTAAAATTCTAATCGAAGGATATCGAATTGATGAGTTATGGGTAAATAAGTTAACCGCATGACCTTAACTGAAATTAATGAAATCCCGTATCTGAACACGAGAAAAAGAGTCAAAAGAGACAGAAATTGCTTCCAGCTTCCAGTAGAACAATTTAAATCCAATCTGATCGTAAATTGCAAGAAGATAGTGGTACGTTAATTCTTTTAATTCTATAATTTCACGTCAATTTTTGGAGGGGGAATTCGATTACAACGAGTTTCCAAATAGGACGTCTTGGAGCTTCATCGACTGCTATTTGACCAAATTTGAAATAATCTAAACAAAATTTCAATTTGAAAAAACTCGAGTCATTAAGTCAACAGTCGTGAAATAATAACTAAATCACGAAGCAGCCTACTTTATATATTCAATCTTCTTATTATTTAGGTATATATATATATATATATATATATATATATATATATATATATATATCTGATCTTGATATTGATGAAGTCTTCGAACACTCAGAGGCGGCAGATCTGACGATTGCATCTAAAATGAAACAAATACTTTTGCCTCTGAGTGTTGACTTAAATGTTCACTTTTATATTTATATTTACATACGCTCTATCTCTGATATTGAAACTTTATCCCATAAATATAGCACACCTTAAAACTATATTTTTCATATATATATATATATATATATATATATATATATATATATATATATATATATATCCAAGTATAGGATTGGTGTAGACGGAATAACATTTCAATTCCAAAAACGTTATTCTGAAAAGAGTGCTCAATATATTCCAAAATTACCAAATATTATTTATTCCAAAATTATAATATGACATAAACATGTTATAACATGTTTATTTTATAATTTTGAATAAAAAATTATATATATATATATATATATATATATATATATATATAGGGGGAAGTGTTTTTTGTTTTTCTATAAAAGATTCATAACGTTCAATAAAACCTAATTAAATAATTCATCGAGTGTATAAGAATCCTTTACTGAACGCTTTGAATTAAAATTACAGCCCAATTTCTTTCCATTTTTTTTCATTACATTAGAAATTTTTGGTTCCAGCAAAGAAATACAATTGAAAGAAATTTTTATGAGGAATACGTGAATATATCAAGTCTAATTAATTACCTGTCCGATGGCGCAGTTGGTATGACGCTTGCGTCGTATCGTAACAGTCCGGTTCGATTCTTGGTGATGGATGCGCACTGCTGATGAGTCCCAAATAGGACAAAATGGCCGTTCAGTGCTTTCTGCATTCAGTCAAGGGTTCTTCTACACTCGATGAATTACTTGATTATGATATATATATATATATTTTGAAAATATTTTTGAATGTACAAAATCTAATTACAGAAATAAAAGTGTGTAGCTTAATACAGACATAAACATATGTGGACAGTATGGGATTTGACATATGTATGTATATGACTACCTGTTAAAAGGGTTAGGGTTAACTAATGTAATTGTTAACTGTTATAAAAAAGGGTTGGGTTTTGGTTGAAAGCATCAAAAAATATTTAAAAATTTAAATGAAGAAAAAATTGTTTGTTGATTCGTTTAACGGCATATCAACACCTCATGGGTCATTTAATGCCGAAATTTAATTATCTTGAGAGCTTTGAAATAATAAAAATATGATATATGTTATTCTGCTTTCACAGTTGACTACATGGTAGATGATACTCAGCTTTTGTGCATATACATGTTTGTATGGACATGATTGCTAGAGGCGGTGATATGTGTGTTTTTATGTTGTTTTTTGGTCAATATTTTTTGTTACAGTTTGATTTCTTTAAATTGTAGGATATTATATGGATTAATGTCATGAAATTCTTGTTGGTTGATTTTTTGTTTAGCAAATTTCAATATTTCTATGGGCCATTTAATACCGAAATCTAAATAATTTGAACACAATTTTATGGCTTCATCTAAATATATTTTGAACGCAATTGTATGCCTTCAACTACAGATAAAATGTATTGTTGGTATATTTAGAATGAAAATCTTTTATTCTTTTATTCTTACATAGTGCTCTTGTTTGCAAGGCGCTACTTGCATATAAATGTGACCCTAATTGATGCTAATATCCTGGTCTACGTGGATATGGGAACAACAGCAATTAAGAAATCACTCCAGGCTCCTCAAAACCTTTTTTCAATTTTCCGAGCAGAGACCTTGTTGGCGGATGTAGTTTCAAAGAGAAAATAATGACATAATCAGGATGTTGATTGTTAGACACTACCTTAAACAAAAGGCTAGGAAGGAAACGACCATCAAAGCTAGAAAGATCAGTAACAGTGAAAATGAGAGACAGATTTTCCTAAATAAAAAAGATAAAAACCCTACCTGGTTTCAGTGGGCGGATTAAAAATTTTGAACGCAACAGACCTTATATATATATATATATATATATATATATATATATATATATATATATATATATATATATATATATGTTTGTACTAAAACACTGGGGGTAAAAAAATGGATAATCCAGTTTTTTTAAAAAATTGGAATTTTTGAGAAAAAAAAATTTGAAAAAAAAGGAAAAAAAAAAACATCTCATTAGGTTGAAAAAATCGTCCAGTATCGTAAAAATCAAATTAGTTAAAATGAAAAATCGTAAAATCCTCAATACACTAAGTAAATTCGAAAATAAAAATAAGTGAACAAAGAAATTATCTATAAATAGTTCACCTTAATGGATTTTCTTCCCTGAAGATGTCATTTAAATGAGACCTTTAAAATTTCTTCTCACGAAATAAAATATCATATATATATTGTATATTTTTATATATATATATATATATATATATATATATATATATATATATAAATAAATATATATATATATATATATATATATATATATATATATATATATGACAAAAAAGCAAATGCATTCTGGTCTGACCGTCAAATCTGATTAGATAATTTCATTTACGACCCCTCTTATCCTCAAAATCCCAACATTTTTGTTTATACACGGTTTTTTCTTTATTATATTCCAGAAGAAGGATTAAACAAACAGAAACGTTTAAAAAATTTCCAAAGGCCGGGTTTCATCATCTCTACTTTCATTTCGGATACTATTATATTCCTACAAACATCTAAAAAAAAATGACATATATATATATATATATTATATATATATATATATATATATATATATATATATATATATATATATATATATATATATATATATATATATATATATATATATATATATATATATATATATATATATATATATATATATATATATATATATATATATATATATATATATATATATATATATATATATATATATATATGTATGTATGTAATGTATGTATAAAGGAAAATTACAATAGAAAATTATATAGTTTTGCTCTTGCGTTTTTATAGATTGAATGTGGACATTTTCAAGGGAAAAAAACGAAATGAATTTAATATCTATAAATGACAAATAATAAATTTTCATTGTTTTATTTTATTCTTACTTTTTTTGTACATTTAGTTTTCCTGTTGTCCTTCTTCCTTTATGCAAATTGTCTTTTTCTACAGGTTAAATTTTATATAATATATATATATATATATATATATATATATATATATAGAGAAAGAGAGAGAATTCTGAGTTTGAGAGAGAGAGAGTTCATAATGGTCACTTTTGAGGGTTACGTTTGGATTTATCATTTGTTGTGTACAGAAATATGGAAGATATCAGTTAACCCTTTTCTTGATGGATTTAATGTTAAGATTGTAAAAAACTTTCCGCGAAAAGCTGTTCGAGTGGTACTTAATTCTCATCGATTGAATCCGGGGCGGGTGGATGTGGGTGGCATGGCGTGCGACGGTTTGCATCGGCAGGGTCAAGGAATGTAGTTCGTCCAAGAACTTTCGAAATAAATGAATGGTAGAATGGAATAATAGTTTGCTACATCCCGTCTGTGGGAGGGAGGTTGGAAGGTAGCGAATAGTTCGTCACTGACAAGGACTTTTGGAATCTGCCTGGGCTGGAAATGATCTCTTAAACCCACCAAATATGACAAAAGTACTCCATTTTTTTGTTGATTTATAATTTTTTAAGGTATATTATATTAAGAAGGATTCAGGTATATACTAGAACGGTACTTGAAAATGACCATTTTACCTGCATCATTAACAATGGTTCATACATAAAATTCACTTCTACAAAGGTCAGGTGTTAATCATTTTTGAAACCCAAAAGTCTTTTAAAGGGCCCTGGAACCTTAAAAAAGAAGTTTCAAATCGACGATGATGGAATGTAATGCATATACACCCCCCATGTTACACACACACACACACACACACACACACATATATATATATATATATATATATATATATATATATATATATATATATATTGTTGTATACTAAGAGGTTACAACAAACAAGTTGGTACTTGAACAGCAACACTGTCAAAGATGAAAGAGAGGTTTATTGTAAAAAAGAATATAATAAGACTGAAAAGACAGGGAATCGGAATCGGAAGCTAATAATTCCCAAATCCAGTCCCAGGTATATCCTGTGCTCACTATATATACCTACTGATATAGTCAGTCTACATAGGCGATAGGGATTGTGGGACATACCAATACATCAATTATACAACACCAGGATACTATAGCCGAATGAAATAGGAAAATCCACTTTTTTTCCTAAAAAATGACTGTTAACTTATCTATTTTTAAATCCAAACGACACGTACTAATATATATATATATATATAGATAGATAGATAGATATATATATAGATATATATATATATATAGATAGATAGATAGATAATATTAGTGGAAAATATACATACATATGCAAAATATATAAATACCCATACATGTATATTTTTTTTTAAAAAAAAAATTTAAAGAGGAAGAATCCAGGTAGAACTCAATGTCTAGGACAGAGTAAGGATATAATAAAAAAGGCTTAAACACTAATATTCCATGGTCATAATTTATTCCATTGGAATCGTAAATACGATCCAATTCATCAGACCTACAAATTCAAAATGAAAACAGAAAAAAACAACTCCGGAAATGAAAACAGAATTTAGAGAAAGTGTAAATATGAGGAGGGGGGAGATTAAACCTTAACAGAGAGAATTTTTAGGAGAGGTGGTGGGGAGGGTTTTAATAAGGAAGAGAATGAATGTCGACGGATGTCTAATGCATAAAGATACATTTCGTGGTGACATACATACACCATAGACAATTTAATGCTAGAATAATAGGGAGGGGAAGGGAAAGAGAAGGTAGGGGAGAGATGGGACGAAGGAAAGTAAAATTGCGTTTACTTAATGGGCCGCTTTGTAATTGAGAAAATTTGACAATTTTATTATCGACTACAGGTTACAAATCAAATATAAATATATGAAGATAAATATAACGATTGTCTAATCCAGCAAGGACCTATATTTCTATGTTCAAAGACACATGTGAATACACACAATAACATATACATGTATATACATCCACGTAGGCGCGTACCCACACACACACATACATACGTGTACACACATATAAAAAATATAAAAGTATAAAAAAATATATAATCACATATCCACACATACACATATTCATCAATATCCACATACACACACTTTTCACATACACGCACACCCACATACACATACATACACACATACATACATCTATATATATATATATATATACACACATACTAATACATACACACACATACACACATATATATATATATATATACACATACACACATATACACACACATATATGTATACATATGCACACATACACACACTTATACATATACACTTACATACATAAACACCTCATACGTACATATATACACACTTACATATATACACATACACACATATCCACATATACACATATATACATATGTCACCACATATACACATATACACATATGTCACCACGAAATATATCTTTATGCATTAGACATCCGTCGACATTCATTCTCTTCCCTTATCTAAAACCCTCCCCACCACCTCTCCTAAAATCTCTCTGTTAAGGTTCAATCTCCCCCCTCCTCATATTTACACTTTCTCTAAATTCTGTTCTCACTTCCGGAGTGTTTTTTTCTGTTTTCATTTTGAATTTGTAGGTTTGATGAATTGGATCGTATTTACGATTCCAATGGAATAAATTATGACCATGGAATATTAGTGTTTAAGCCTTTTTATTATATATATATATATATATATATATATATATATATATATATATAGAGAGAGAGAGAGAGAGAGAGAGAGAGAGAGGTAATAATCCGCTGGTATATAATCCAAGTGAATCTTAATAATATAAAATATTAGAACTGATCCACAAAGAGAGCTCAAAGTTTGATTCAACAGAGCATATAAATTGCATACAAGGAATTAAAATACCACTCTTTCTTTAAATCTTTTCACTATTTCATTTTTTCCATTTTTCTTCCCTTCTTTTCCTCTGCTGTGTTTTAAAATTTGCTTTAGGTCTGATTTCATTTTATTTAGTCTTATCTTATTACATTGGTCAGTTTGAAAATCCTTACAGGTAATCTCAATCTGTAAGGTGAAATGATCATAATGATAACTATGAGGAAATTTTGATTCCTTGTATATAACGATAAATAAATTTTATATATCAAGAACAGAGCAGGAAAGATGTATGACAAAATGGAAAAAAATAATTCGTGTGATGCGTTTCGTCTCACAGGACTTCATCGGACTTGATTTGTTTTATGATGATGCAACTGCACATGCGCACGAGCGAGAGACGCTTGGAATTTTAAATATAAAAAAAAGAATTTTTTATGTGTTTTAGCTATAAAATCTAGCCAAGTTCACTTAATTTTTTTTTTCTTTTTGCTTCTATCACTTGTGTTATTAAATATGCCACATTGCGATAACAAAAATCTGCCAGGAATGGGGAAATGTTGTAACAAGATGTCCACCAATTTGCCGTCGATGAACTTTCTATACATTTTCGCCTAGTGAATTATTTTCTTTTCTAATTAGAGTAGCATTTTCTATGTGAAAATTGTGGTTAGTTTATATATATATATATATATATATATATATATATATATATATATATATATATAATGTCATTCATCGAAAGATTGTTTCGCTGTTTCACAGCTCTTCAATGTGGCTAGACGTCCGATTGCTTCAAGTCAGATATCTTACCCCTAGACCATTGTCGCACAGCAGAGAAGGAAAATTTTGACTTTTTTTTTTCTATACGAAATATGCCAGCGGAGAACTCACTTCATACTTGACTAGAAATGCATTAATAGCAGTAGGAGCCGGTGTTTTTAAAATCTCCTTTCTCTCAAGAGCTGAACCGGATTTCCCGGGAGCATTTATAGTGTCATCCACAGACAGACTATTTCACAACTATTCAGTGTGGCTAGACGTCAGATTGCTTCAAGCTAGGATCGAAATCCAACCGATCTTCAGTAAGATTGGTCTGGTTTCGATCCTGGCCATTCTAGGTCATCGTCATCGTCGCACGGCATATAACGATATATATTTTTATATATGAAGAACAATATTGGGGAAAAAATTATGACAAAGTAGATAAATGAATTTCGTCCAACGGGGACGTGGGACTAGAATAATCTACCTCGGTTGCCGAAATAAAGGATTCACTGCGAAATTCCAACCACTGGAAAGTCCAGAGCGTACAACGATCGAAACATCGTGAATATGACAACAAAGATGAGGACAATAATCCGAACAATGTAAATGGTGTAAATAAGTCATGGTGGAGTAATGGATAACGGCTAGGATTGGGGAATCGGGGTGCCGAGTTCGAATTCCAGTACAATCCATTACATTCGCTAATACCCTTATATATATGAATCCACTTCTAAAGATCCAGCTATGGGTAAATAGCAGGACAGATTGGGTTCTATTGCCTTGGATGGCAACTGGTCTACCGCAGAAAGAAATGGCAACCCACTGCGGGAAAAAATCTGCCTCGTCAGTCATATATGGAAAGATATATGATCGCCTAAGCGTGTGTCACGCATGGCACATAACTGAGTTACAATACCTCATCTCAGAAATAGAAAGAAAGAAAGAAAGAAAGAAAGAAAAGTGAAAAAAAAAAAAAATTTTCGAATAAAAGAAAGAAAAAATGTAGAAATAGAAACAATTCTCTTTCTAGGAAGAATGAGAGAAGAAAAGAAGAAAAGAGTAAATTTTTAAAATCAAAGAAAGAAAGAAAGAAAGACAGACAGACAAATGTTAAAAAGCAATCAAAAACGTTTTAGAAAGTCAGACCAAAAGGACAGGAAAAAAGTAAAGGTTTTTAGAAAGAAAGAAAGGTGGAAAACAAATTAAAAAAAATTTTAGAATAAAAGAAAGAAAAATGTAAAAATAGAAGCAATCCTCTTTCTCGAAATAATGAGAGAAGAAAAAGAAGAAAAGGATAAATTTAAAAAAGCAAAGAAAGAAAGAAAAAAGAAAGACGTAAGAAGCATGTTTCTAGAAAGAACGAACAGAAAAACAAAGAAGGGAAATTTATAGAAAGAAAGAAAGAAAGAAAGAAAGAAAGAAAGAGTAGATAAAAAAGCAGGCGTGTTTCTAGAAAAAACGAACAAAAACGGAAATCTTAAAAGGCAAAGAAAGAAAGAAAAAAAGAAAGAAAGAAGCAAGCAAGCGTAGGTAAAAAAAAAAAAAAATTAAAATTTTTTTAAGCAAATACTTTCTTAATAAACGCCTGGTACACTTTTTAAAAGATATTTTAAGTTCGAAGAGTCGGAACATGTGTTGTAGAATTGTAGGTGACACTATAATGGGAACCACTTCTAAATATTCACTTGGGCCCAGGTTGTTTCAGATAAACCGATTTCTCTATAATATCCATCTTCCTTTCCTCGTCCCCACAGTCCTCATTTTTTTATTCAATCACACGCGCTAGCGCGCACGCACACACACACACACACACAGACACACACAGACACACACACACACAAGAGAACCTCACGAGATAAGCGGTAAAATCAGTTCAAATTAGTAATAGTAATTGTAGCTGTTTTTTTGTTGTAGTAGCAGGAGTCACAATAGTAGTTGTAACTTTTTATAGTCGCAGTATAAGGTGTAGCGTTTGGTCGACTATAAGCAATGACCAAGAAATACGTTTTAGTAATTAGTTAGACTTTAGAGCGAATAGTTTTTTGTTTTTTTGTTTTTTTTTGTTTTGTTTTTTTATCGGATTTCACACAAACAGCATTCATTTTTTTAAAATTACAATATGTCGTCACGACACACAACAAAAGAACTAAGAAGACAGAGTCATAAACTAAATTTACCAACAGACGGTCACCCAATTTTGTTTTCATCTCACCAACGAACAATGCTTAGAAAAAAATATGAAATTACTGGAGAAAATGGGTATTATTGAGACTAGAAGACATGGCGAAGATCAGTTGGCAAATGTCCGGTGGCAACTCTTTGAAAGAATTCTCTAAGAAACAAATCCTGAAGTTATTTATTGTTATTTTTTTATTTGATTGTTATTTCTTTCAACACATTTTTAAGAAGAACAAAAAAAAATAAAAACTAAAAATGACAAGTCAATAGTTATCGGAAACGGTGGCGAAAAGTCTAGAAAACAAGGGGGATGAAGTGGAAATAAAACTAAAAGAGAGATATGCATACTAGGAACACATCAGCATTACCGCGCCTGCTAGAAAGAGAGAGAAATGAGGAGTATTGTTGTCACTTGATCCCTCGGACTAAGTCAACCGTTACTGCTGGTGTGAACATTGAACAATTGGCTTAATAATAATAATAATAATAATAATAATAATAATAATAATAATAATAATAATAAATACAAAAATTGTACTCTCAAGTACAGATCACACATTACGAAGAGCTTTATTTATGTAAATTGTAAAAATCATATGTGTGTGATCTAAGATTTTTTTGTTTTTTGTTGTTTTTTTTTACAACCCGGAAGAAAATGTATAGACAACAGAAGTCAAAAGAAATAATGATAATAATAATAATAATAATAATAATAATAATAATAATAATAATAATAATAATATATGATATTATATAATTTCTATATATGTGTATGTATAATTTATTTTAATATATTTATAATATATAATTTGATAATAATATTATATAATTTGTATATATCTGTATGTATATGTGTGTGTACTTGTATGTGTATATGTGTGTGTACATTGATTAATACAAAGACGCAAATTAAATTTTAGATTAATAATATTTTTATTTTATCTTACTAAGTTATATTATTTTTTGATATACCTGATATGTAATCGGTACCTACTAGTTTTATTAATTTTTGACTCAAGTCTTAATTATTTTTACGACCTAATTCAAGCAGAGCAACGGACAGTTATTGGACTCTTATTCAGAGAATAGAAAGACGAAAGACAAACAAAGAGGAATGTAGTAGTGATGATGATGATGATGGTGGTGGTGGTGGTGGTAGCGGTGGGGATTATGGCGATAGTGACTTATCGCTTATTTTTAAATGGTCTTTTGTTATTTATTTATTCATTAATAATTTATATACAGTTTTTCTTTTTATGTGCCATAGAATACAAACGAGGTACGGTGGAGTAATTGATAGCGGCTCGGATTGAGGAATCGGAGGGCTGTGTTCGAATTCCAGTTTAATCCATTACATTCACTTTCGAAAGGTATGAATCCTCTTCCTCTCCTCCAGTAAATAGCAGGACAGAAAGAAATGGCAGGGGAAAAAATCTGCCTCGTCAGTCAAAAGATACATGATCGCCTAAGCTTGTACCACGCATGGCACATAACTGAATCGGAGAGTCGAGTTCGAATTCCAGTCGAATCCATTACTTACGTGCTAATACTCTTGAGAAAGGTATGAACCCTCTTCTTCTCCCCCAGCTATGGCTAAATAGCAGGACTATAGCCTTGGATGGCAACTGGTTTACCACAGAAAGAAATGGCAGCCTACTGTGGGAAAGATGGCACATAACTGAATCAGAGAGCCGAGTTCGAATTCCAGTCGAATGTATTACATTCACTTACGTGTTAATACCCTTGGGAAAGGTATGAAACCTCTCCCCCAGCTATGGGTAAATAGCAGGACAGATCGGTTTCTATAGGTCTACCGCAGAAGGAAAAACCTTGCCTCGTCAGTCATGCATCGAAAGTTACATGGTCGCCTAAGCTTGTATCACGCTCGGCACATAACTGACTGAGAGTACAAGTACTTATATATTAATTTGTTATTTATTTATATGTGAAATTTATTCGTGTAATAACAGGATTAGGGAGATTTGAATAAAGTTCATATTATTGACCATAAAAGAGAAAAAGAGGAAAAATTCAAAGAAAATTCCATTGAAAATTGAAGTTTTGTCTGAGTCATGTGAAGCACTTTGTATCTCCTTGGGATTCAAATACTTATAAATGAAGATTTTACCGTTGTTGTTAATAATAGCTATAGTAAAAAAAAAAAAAAAAAAATTTTAAATTAAAAAAATATAGCAGAAGGAGGCCTGGTCTCCTGAACGTGATGCCCATCACCCACCCACCATGGTATAGATATGTTCTGGCGCCCACGAACCAGCCCCTTACGTATGGCTAAATACGAAATAATTATAATGCTGACACAGCAAAAAATATTGCTAAACCGCATCGGTTATCACGTGGATCAACAAGGACTGCGATCCCCAGTGAGGAACCAAACTGAGATCGAAAAGTCTGAACAAACTCTTTGCAACGATAACTAGAGGAAAACCACACCGAGGACATTCCTCACAGAAACCATCTACATTCATTAAAAATTAATCTCACAAAAAAGAACAATAAATGGTCTAGGAAAGAGGATATTGAAATAATGATAGCCTTTAACACTTCTACAATAAATACGAGAAAGACCAAAGTCTTCTATAATATCTGGTGAGGAAAACATCCCTCAAAGAGACTAAACATCGATGCTAACAAATTAGCCAATGTCAGACGTGACATCATCAGAAAAAAAAATTACCTGACATAGAACTTAAAAGCATCCGAGGAAACATCAAAAATTGATTAAACGTTAACATCGAGGGGCTAAATGCCAACAACCCAGAGGAGACACATGAAGAGGAACAAAAACAAACCAGTTGTAATTATCCCCCCCACCCCGGGGTTCACAAGCAAATAGAGAAAGATAATAACGAATATGAGAGAAAAACAGAGATGAGAAAAACATCCGATATAAATGGAAGAATGTAAAGGAAATGTCTTTTGAAGAAAGGCCAACAATTCCAAAAATAAGAAAGAATCGTCAAGTGAAGGAAACCATGAACCTCACTAACCAAGCAATTAAAAAAATAAGGGACGAAATGGAAAGACCTATGAACCGGAGGGAAATTAATCATCTTATATACGCAGCCTTGGCGATGATCGCTGATACAATAGGTGAAAAAGTAAAAGCACAACGTAAACGAAAAAGAAAAATGCCAGTCTGGAAAGAAAAAATATAGAAACCGAAATAAATAAACTACGAGGACAATTGTCATTTCTAAGTGAAGTAGACAAGGGCAACAAAATGAAAGAAAGAAAAAGGAGACAATTGAAATGAAGCTTTGACATAAAGAACAAGAAACAAGATTGATGTACCAAAAGTTAAAGAGAATCTGAAACAACAAATTCAAGCGAAGGCACAGAGAATCAAACGTTTTGAAAAAAAATCAAGTTCTTCTGGCAAAATAAGATCGTCAAGGAAGATGCCAAGAAACTATATAGAGAACTTGGAAAAAATAAAATAAAGAGAAATGACTTACCTAATATCCTGGAAGTCGAGGAGTTCTGGTGTAAGATGTAGGAAAACAGCAAAATGCACAATGAAAAAGCTACATGGATCAAGCAACAGGAACAACACACACATGTAGAATGCCAAAAATCCCAAAACTGAACCCAAAACTGAAAAGCACAAGGAATAGACCGAATAGCCAATTTTTGGATAAAAAAAAACAAAAAATACTTGTCTAGCACCTACAAAGACTTCGTCCGGGCATACAATGATATAATCATAAATCCAGAAAAATGACTCATGTGGCTCACGTGGGGAGTAACATACCTACTCCCCCCACCTAAAAAAACATTACAATTAAGGTTTAAATTATTCTAGAGCGGCGTTTCTTAACCGGGGTTCCCCAAAACTCTAAGGTTCCGCAAAAGGTCTCCAAGGGTTCCCCGAGAACAGGGGAGATAATCTAATGCACTTTTGACTTTTTATTCAAATTTATATACGTAATATTCCTAAACACACACAATATATTCTTGGTTATTGTAATATAAACATCATCATATCTAACCTATTATGTTATTAAAAAATATAACAATCATTGGGAATATATTTAGTGATGAAGTATTATAAACTTTTACATTATGTTTATTTTTTACGTTTGAGTTTAGAATGTCTTTGTTTGAATGAAAACTCCCTGATGAAGTATTATAAACGAACAGTTTGAATTTTATTTAGCATTACCGAAAAATTTGACAAAGAAGTATTAATTTTTCCTTAGACTAGTTATTCAAAACTATATACTATGATATTTACCACGTGAACTACGATGAAAATAAAATGAGAAAGATATGGTATATAATTTTGTTTTTGCGCAGGGGTTCCTTGAGACATGTAATTTATTTTAAGGGTTACGCAAGGGTAAAAAGGTTAAGAAACGCTGATCTAGACGTTATTGAGTAGAAATAATTGTAAATCCGAATGCTGATATTTGTAGCGTTTTTTATAGTGTTGTTTGTTAACTTTTATTAGTCAGTATTTTTTTACATTATTATTTGTTGTTGATTGTTTTATAATTTTTTTATTTACTTGATTTGCTTACTTATTTATAGATTTAGATTTTTTTTTTATTTTACCTATTTTTTGTATTCAAGGTATTACAAGTTATTCGTTTTTAGTTTTCGTTTTTAGGTAACGGAGTAAAAATTTGTTTTTGTGTCTGCATTTTGAGTGGAGTTCTGATCGCTTATTTAGTAAATTGATATTTGTCTATATCTCTGGATAAAGACGTTGATTAGATTCAGTGACTAGACCCAAAGAGTTGTGAGTTCAATACCAGGCCACAGCAGTGGTGAACCAAAAAATTTGGAGAGTTGAGTTAAAGGGAAATAACTGAGAAATCCGGAAGGGTCATAGCACGTGGAATGAGAACAATCTACCCCGGTGGACGAAATAAAGGGCTCGGTTCGAAATTCCAATTATCTGAAGAAGGCCGGAGCGTACAACGGCCGAAACGTTGTGACTATGGCAATGAAGATGAGGAACAGTCCGAATAATGTAAATAATTAGTAAATTGAGTTGGTCTGGGAAGGTAGTTATACTTGAAGGAGAACTTCAGCGTTTACAGCTTTTGAAATTATTGTTGTAGGCTGATGCTGTTTTCCTTATTTTCCATAATATTTTTGATGTAATTTGTTTTCTGGTCATAATTGCCTATATTTGTTTAGAAAGCATTGTGCTGTTTAAATGTTTATTATTTGTAAAGGTTGTTTTCTGTGCGTAGTTTCTCTGTTTCCAGTTATAGCGACGATCAATGTTTACCTATAGACACAAGTATATAGTTTCCAATATTTATCTCTAGCCTCAAATATAAAGGCTACCAATGTATATCTATAGCCTCAAGTATAAAGACGATCAATGTTTACTTATAGCCTCCAGTATAAAGACAACCAATGCTTACCTATAACCTCATGTATAAAGACAACCAATGCCGCATGTATAAAGGCGACCGATATGTAACTATAGAATAAATTATAAGTATGACTAATATTTACTTATAGACTAATATAACCATCAATTGTAAGAAGACAGTACATATGGTTGTCAGCAAATCAAAAATGCCAAGTTCGAATTAGACATGTAATAATCAAGTAAGAAGTTTAAAATATCTTTCAGGTGTTTTAACAGAGGATGGAACATCTGACAGAAATTCGGAGGTGCATTCGAATTGCAAAAGATACCTTCTAAAAGCTAAGCAAAGTACGGAGAAATAAGAAAAATTCATTAGAAACAAGAAAAGAACTACTGAAGTGTCATGCAATATGAATTGCCTTATATGGTAGTGAATGCTGGACAATTTCCTCACAGAAGAAAAGATCGAGGCAGCAGAAATATAGTTCTACAGTTGGGTGCTAAGAATACCATGAACTGAACATGTGATCAATGAGGAAGGTTTAAGAAAAATAGAAACAAAAAGGACACAAAGTCAGAATCAGAAAGAGACAGTTGAAATTTCTGGGACTCAAAATGAGGAAAGAGGGCTTGGAGAATTTGGCGGTCAAAGGGCATGTTGATTTCAAGAGGGGAAGAGAGAAAACAACCAATAAGCGAGCTTGTATAAATAAATAACAAAATGGAATGGGAAGAATACTAAGGGATACGTTGTTTCGAAATACAAAAGATAGGAAGTTGTGGAGATCCATTATTTTGCACGGACGCGACACATAAAAAAGGTAGCTGAGGAGAGCGCTGTAGTATTGAGACGACTCGCTGTTACGGATTCGGTTTCCATTTCCTTCTAAACTCTGTTCATTCACTTGTTTTCCCAAATCCAAACAATCTTGACCTCTTTAAGTCTAGAGTTAGCTATTATCTTTTCTGCATGGCCCAAAGAACTTCTCTTCTTGTCCCTTTTTTTACGCTCATACACTTCCGCACAGAAACCCTTTACCTTGAGTGGCTCTTGGGCCTTGTATTGGGTGACCATTACTAAAAAAAAAGTAGTCCAAATAATAGCAGAAATGTTCATATGCTAAAAGTTTTAAGAGAAAATATGGAAAATAATTCAAATATTTTAATTTTAATTAAGGTCCCTTGGAATCCAAATACAAGCTCCTATTCCGAGAGACGAGTCATATATATATATATATATATATATATATATATATATATATATATATATATATATATATTACATTATCATTACAGAATTCTCCAAAGCTTAGAGACAAAGGTTGATTGAAAATTGAATATAAAATAAAAAATTATATAAAAAATAAAAGACAACTCATAACAAAAAAAAAAAAAAATAGTGAATAAACAAAAATTTAGCTTAAATTAGTGTTAAATTTATCAACATAAGTACTGGTCGTCGTCGACTTACGACCAATGCTAGTTACGACTCTTCGACTTTACGACCACGATCGTGAATTGGTATATCTAGCTGTCTAGTCACTACTGCGCCACGTCTGACAGTGAGTGTTTCGGACAAGTTCCGCCCCAGCCTCAGGGCATCGCTATCACCCCCTCGCGCGCCTTAAGATTGGTGTTAGGGCTAAGACCAAGTACCAGCGTCTAATAAGATATTTTTTTTACTGGAACATATGTATTTTGCTATGTTTTATCTATTTATTTATTTTTATTTTTATTTTTTGTATGTTTAGTAAATATTAGTCCAACTGTACCATAGTAGTCAGTATTTGACTTCAAGGTGACAAACGTAAAAATAAGAAACAAAACAATGTGTATTTTTTTTAATTTTTCAGCGCATACACATCGCTACCGAATGTGACACAAGGTCGAGGTTTAAAGTGAGCCTAACGAAATTTGTCCACGCCTTCTTTGTACTTCCCCTTTTAGGGACGATTCCGGCACCGAGCAATAAACCCAGCACCCTCCCGGAGGAGAGTTACTGTCTTGGGGGTGATGTGTGTGTGGGGGGTGATATTATTTGCGCCTCCCCGAATCAAAAGGACGCGGAATGATCTATAGGTCGTATTATTGGTCCCGGTGAAAATGCGGTATTTGGATACATGTTCGGATTGAGTGAAGTGGGATGAATTCTTGTCGTGCTTGTGTCAATTGTTAGAATGAATAGGTCGTGAATCGAATTAGCTAGGTATAGGATAGACAGTGATGACCAATCTTTTCCCCCTCCTTTATCTTTCGACTTTCCACAAACACTGAATTCATTATTAAATCAAAACAAAACAATCTGTAGAGTAAGGATGATACAAATGCTATCGAACGTAAAGAAAACGTCAAAATTATTTTTTTTTAAATTACAATAAATTCCTAAAGAAAGTTTAAAATATTGCATAACTAGCAGCTATACTCAACTGATTGATCAGGAAAAGCGTTCAAATATAATGGAGCAAAAACAGTATCATGTATAAATGTTACAGAGTCTGTCTTCTTCAATTACTTTAAAGTAATTCATTAAAAAAACATTTTGAATTAATGCAGTTACTGATATAACAGAAGTAGTCTGTATTTATTCAATCGAAGTTAGCCGAGGATATGAATGGGCAACATGAAGACCCACTTCAGACCACAATTATTTTAGAGTTTTTGAAAGTCAATTTGTCAGTGTGAAACCAGGGATATAAAAGAGGATACATTTATAAAGCAGTTGTTAAATTTGATGAAAATTGTTTGTAAAATCAACGAAAAATAAGAAAGAAACCAGTATTTTTCGCTATGTACGCGGGTTTTCACAATATGGGTGGACTCAGTTATCAAGTTAAATGACTTAAACAATCAACTTATTATTGGCTACAATTGAGTGAAGTTTGTATTAGATTGCTTGAAAATTGAAGGAGTTTTTAGTTTAAAATTATGCTGAAATCGATTTGCGTTGAAATCGATTTCTCGTTTTCCGCTAAACGCAGTGGCGTAGAAATAAAAATGAGGTATCGTTGAGCTCATCATGATGTAAGTAACCTACATACCTAGTTTGAACAAAATCGGGGGAAAAAAGTGAGTTTATCAATTTTTGATCGGCTTTATCGATTATTAATTTTTTTTTTAAATTATCGATTTTTTATGCTAAGAACCTATCTCTTGCATTGTACGATGTATATGCCAAGTTTTGTCAAAATTGGTTGGATGAATGTCGAGTAAAAAGCTATCAGACAGACACAACCATCCTCTGTTTTATATATATATAGATAAATTACAGTCCTACTTGCGACCAGATCGATTTACCACATGTCGGTCGTAACCAATTGTAGTCGTAACTCGACGGCAACTAATATATTTTCTTTCTTAAATCACTTTAAAATAAAAGTAAAAGAAAAATAGAGGTTTTAATTATTTTTGATGTTTTAAGATAAAAAAAATTTGGAAAATCTTCGGCTTTGATGTTATGAACACACACACACACACACAAAATGGATGCGATGGATAAATTGTCGTCTAAATTACGCAAAAATGAAAATAACACTGCCAATTTTACTCAAAAATATCTTGAAATTTTAAAGAGTAAATTTATTCAATAAAATCGCCATTGGCTTCAACCACGGCCTCTAGACGACTTCGGAATCTCCTGCAACTCTTCTGAGCGGTCTCGTTGTTTAAGTTGTTGAATACTGTCATAATCCTTGCCTTCAATTCATCTTTGGCGTTACAAGGAGTTTTGTTGGTCTCTCGCTCAACTGCTCCCCGCAAATAACCAAGAGGGTGGCAGTCTGGGGAGTTAGGTGGCCAGATGTCAGGGGGGATGTGGCTAGAGAAATGCTTATGACTGGGTTCTCCTGTTTGTGTAGCATGGTGCAGAATCCTGTTGCCAGATATAGAGATTTTCAGCAGCCACCCTCTTGACGCAGGGCAACAATACCTCCTCAAGGCACTTGATGTGTTCCTCTCTGTTGAGTCTGAGGCCCTGTTGGAAGATTAACAGATAACATCACATCACTAGTGATCAATCCAAACACCAGGCTGTTGACTGGATATATCATCCAACTCTTTCTGAATCCTCTGCACTGCCCTCAAATTGACACCCAAACACTCTGAAATCTTCGTATTGGAGCTTCCGGCACGAATGCCAAGCAGCACAGCATGTCGTTTCCACATTTCTGGCAGAGTGAATTGCATCATGGGGCTCTTTTTTCTCACAGACAGTGTCCAACTGACCCTATTATACTGTGCAGTCGACAAAATAAAAAACAAATAACGCGCATGCGCGAAATTAAAAATAGCACGCAAGGGGTTACAGGGAGTTGGAGCGAGAACAAAGAGGAGTGATAGAGGAAAGGATGAAGAGAAGGATAGGGGATAGATCAGGGCATCTGGAGACGCCGATTGGCATTACATTTGAATAGTTGGAGATTATAGCTGTCAGGGAAACAGGAATAGGGAAGGGAGTTCCACAGGTGAGAGGTGCGAGACATGAAGCTATTGAAGTAGAAGAGACAGTTACATTTAACAGTTTCGACAGTGAAAGGGTGAGAGCGAGATGCCAGCCTAGTAGAACGCTTAAATTCATGAAGTCTGGGGACCAGCGAAAGCAGGTCATCGGAGCAGTTACCATGAAAGTATTTGTAAAAAAGACAGAAGGAGGCGACGGCACGGTTGTGAGAGAGCGACTGCAGATAAGATGCCAGATCAGGGCCAATTACATTGCATATCCGTCTCTGGATTTTATCAAGGACCTTGAGACTAACAGAACGGACTCCAGACCATATATGGCAGCAATACTCCATGCACGGGCGAATGGTTGATTTGTAGATTTTTGAAGGATCGACTTCAAATTTCCTGGCGTGGCACAAAGAGCCAACATTTCTTGCGGTGGACGAAGCTATTGACTTCCATCTCAGGTCAGCAGTCAATGTGAGACCGAACAGTCGCATAGAGGTGCTCTCGTGGAGTTGAGCGTCAGTCATTCTAATGGGGAGCAGGGATGATTCTCTATGGTGAGTAATAGAGAGCAGTTTTATTTTAGAGGTATTAAAGTTAACCAGCCAATTCCTGACCCAGTTCACAACCAATTGGAGGTCCTTTTCGAGACGAACGGCCAGGTTAGTTTTGTCAGGGACACTAGATTTGTTTTTGAGGCAGGAGTAAATTGGAGTGTCGTCCGCGTAGATGCCTACTTGGGAATCTATGACGTCAGGAAAATCGTTGATGAAGATAAGGAACAGAGTAGGGCCTAGGATGGAGCCTTGGAGAACACCTGCGTTCGTGGGATAAGAGCTGGAGGAGAATCCGTTGAGAACGACCTTCAGCACACGGTTTGACAGGAATGATTGTATTAAATCAAACAATCGACCTGAAATTCCATAACCCTGAAGCTTGCGAAGAAGGCCGGAATGCCAAACCCTATCAAACGCTTTGGAGATATCTAGAGCCACGGCACGTTATTATGAAGAGCTCGGTAAACAATTTCAGTGATGGCCGTAAGCACATCAGCTGTAGGACGGTTAAAAAACCAACCATATTGCTTGACTGAGAGCAGATTATGGGATGTAAAGTGAAAACCACTTCGGAGTTGATTAAAAAAAAAGACTTTGCCGAAGATGGGTAGGAGACTGATAGGATATAATTAGAAGGGCCAGAAGGATCTCCAGTGTTCTTAAAAAAGGAAAAACAATGGATGAGGACTTCAACAATCAAAAAACAAGATTCATTGAGGCAGTTATTATATAATTTTAGAGAGGGCAGGGCCCAGTTCAGGCGCAAATTTCTTCAGGACAATGGCTGGTATCCCATCTCCACCATTAACCTTGTTTAAAAAAATTTTAGAGATAATGCCCAATACCGATGACGGGGTTATGTAAACTCGCTCGATAGAGCCTCAGTTCTAAAATAAAAATCGTGGGTAGACCGGAAGAGTCGAGCGTTGAATTGAATGAGAAATTCAAAACAAAGCATTCAGCCTTGTCGGCAGAAGACGTCAGAACCTCAAACTGGTTGAATAAAGGAGGTATAGAGGATTTGCTTTGTTAAATACGCTCTTGCAGAGACGCCAATAATCCTTGGAGCCGAATTTTGCGAGACGCAATACGTTTTTTTCATTCGAGCATTTATATGATTTGCTTCATTGAGGACACGCTTACAATCGTTACGGGCAGAGACAAAAGAAATTATTTGCAATCAGACAGGTCGTTACGATATAGGTGGAAGAAGTGATTTCTATGGGCAATGGCAGCTGAGCAAGCAGCGGAGAACCAAGGGGAGGAGCGTTATTGGACCTTATATTTCCTTGAGGGAATAAAAGTCTCGATTCCAGCTTTAATCCAGGAGGAGACCTCGGAAGCACATTTATAAACTGGAGCGAGAATTACAAATCCCAGGGGACATCGCGAGGGAAATCCCGGAACGAGTCCCAATCTGCTCGTTGATAGCAGAACGAGGTTCTAGTGGTAAAATACTTTGCAGGGGTGAAGTTGAAGGAGATGTTGACAGACATTACAACATGGTCGGAGTTGCTAAGAGGGAAAAGCTGCGTAAAATAAAGGACTTTACCCCCATAAAAATATATATCGTGAAGAGAAGCCTTAACGTCCCGGTTGTAGGAAAACATTCATAAAGTTTTTATCTGCGTTTAAGGACTGAGAAATTGATCTATTTAAAAATTTGTATGCCTGTAAAATCAGTAGTAGCGTTTTTAAAACACTTGAAATGATGGACGTTAAAATCAAAATCCTGAATATGTGAGCAAACGGATGGGGAGAGAGAATTGTGTCTGGTATTTTTCAATTTCATGCTATTCGATTACACCGCAGTCTTGGGAGGATGGAGAGCGATAAAATAAGAAGAGGTAGCTTATTTTATTGATAAGAAATAAATTTGGTTATGTAATCCCGACAGATTATATAAGTTATTGACATTTGGAAAAAACGTTCAAAAAGTATGTTTTTTGAAAATAATATCCGATAATGCATTTTGCCTTATGGTTTCCTCAGATGGAAAACAAAAAATTTATTATTTCATTATTTTCTTATCTAATCTATATATATATATATATATATATATATATATATATATAGATGAGAGAGAAGCACCAGACAGACAGACAGACAGAAAAACAGAGAGAGATAAAGAGAGAGAGAAAATATGTGATGTATAATGTCTTTTTCAGTTGGTATATTGTCGTGCAAAGTTGATTGAATTTGTAAGTGCAGAAAACAATTCCCAGTCCTCGTTGTATTTCTTCGATCAGTGACTTTCATTTTTTTTGCAGCCAGACTTTCATTCATCCTAGAATCTCAGAATGACTCTTTTAAAAATTTTTAAAAAATCATCAATTAAATGATTTTCAAAAAGAAATCCAAAACACTATAAGTGTACATCTGAAAATTAAAACAATTCATTGTCCGAGTGCATAATTTTTATAAGAAATAAACGTATACGAATATATATAAAATAATATAGAAAACAATATTTTCTGCAATAAATAATATTAAAAGCATAAATCGTTCACGGCTTG
This sequence comes from Acanthosepion pharaonis, assembly GCA_903632075.3. Taxonomy (NCBI): domain Eukaryota; kingdom Metazoa; phylum Mollusca; class Cephalopoda; order Sepiida; family Sepiidae; genus Acanthosepion; species Acanthosepion pharaonis. The sequence continues at coordinate 208,850 of CAHIKZ030001294.1, read as the reverse complement.
AATTCTTGGAAGATGATTTGAGAGTATGCCTTTTTTTGCTTTTTTTTAAAAAATCATTTCGCCCCAAGAAAGGTGATGAAGCCACTAAGTCGTAAGGGGTCTACTAGGAGTGAAAAAGAATGAGAAGACTTTAGAAGGAACCAGAAACCCAATACTAAACAGGAAAAAAGGGAATCAACTTCTGTCCAATATTCAACATTGAAAAGATATATATTCAAAAACAAAATGTTAAGATCAGATATTTCATTAAACAGAATTTTTTTTTTAACTGCAAATTATAATATATTATTTTGTTTGTTTACCGACTGTTTACCGGTAATTGGGCATTACGTCATTTTTTCATTACCACCGGTAAAGCAGTCCTTATGGCTCAAAAGGTTAAGTTTACTTCGGAAGTTTACTTCAAGCTTCAAGTGTGACGTGAGATAAAAAAAAAAAATGATTGAAAAACATTGCCTGGATTATAAAAAAATAATTTACAGATAATCTTTTAGAATTGTCTTGCTTGCAGCCAACATTTGAAGCAATGGATAAACTTGATTAAAATATTAATAGGTAAAAATCCAGATGTTTTAACCTAATTAAATATGAACTGTTTAAACCAACTTTTTTTTTCTAAAATCCTGATACCCTCAACCGGTAACATATTTTTATTATTCAAAAGTGATCTATTAACGTTATTAATTGTAATTATATATAACATATATATAATTATATATTAAATAACATACTTGCACCTGAAGATTGCAAGAACTGCATGAAACTCCGAGTCATGCTATCGACGTTGGATATTATGTATATTCACTAATATATACTTATAGCTCTGTTACATAACAATGAGCACTGTATTTACAACACCCGAGGAAAAAATATATTTATACGTACGTGCAGGTATATGTATGTGTATGTAGATTTTTTTTATCCTATCCATTATTGGGCAGAAAACTTTCTTCAAGCATCTTTCATTGAAAACGGCAGACAAAAAAGATTTAATATTTTATTGAGTTTTTCTAGCATTCTAACATTTGTATATGCGTAAAGGGTAACTTTCTCTCTTCAAGGAAAACATTTGTGTCATTAACACACAAAAAAGAGAATGTTTAACATCGAGAAAAATTAAATCCTTTTAATAATATATGGAAATATCCACTCTTTGCCTGATGAAGGTCGCAAAACCGGAAAGCCGTGTAGCAAAATTATGGAAAATAAAGCATAATGCATAATATATTTTTTTAAAAATCCACATTACAACCAAAAACGTTTGTGATTTCTCTCTTCTTTTTAATATACATATATATATATATATATATATATATATATATATATATATATATATATATATATATATATATATATATATATATAAAATATATATATTCCGAAATAATACTATTTATGCTCTACTTTTTATATCGAGCACTATTTTTTTAAAATAATAACTAAAATACTAAGGGACTTTTGGATTATTTACCTAACCAGTTCCTTCCTATTTTCTATATATTTTCAAATATTATATATATATATATATATATATATATATATATATATATATATATATATATATACCGTAATCCCCATGTATAATACACCTCATCCATAATACGCAACCCTAAAATTGTGCTGGAAATGTGGGGAAATGCTTCTACTCATGTATAATACGCACCACTTGTTTGATAATCAAACCCTATAAATTTTACCTCTCCAATTTCATTACGGCCAGCGTTTCCTATTCTTATTTTTTAAAAATGGTTTTAAACATAGAATAATATTATTCTAATTTAGTTTTATGATAATTCTTATTTTATTTTACATTTGTAAATATTGTTTGGTACATATGACTGTATTTGACATCCTTATGGGGTCGCAAACGACGAATGTTAGTGTGAAATTGTCGTATGTTTGTGGTGAACAGTCATTTCGTAACTGAAATCGATCTATGAAACTGCAATTTTTGAAAAAGAATTTGTAGCTGTACATAATACGCACCCTAATTTTGCTAATTATCTTTTAGAAAAAATGCGTATTATACATGGGGTATTACGGTATATATATATATATATATATATATATATATATATATATATATAAACAGTAAATACTTAATTACGGATGTACATATATATGCGCAAATATTTTCAGGTGGGTATACTGTATATGTATCTATGTATTAATTCACAAACGCACTCATACCCAGAGATGCCAGAAAAAAAAAATTCACTGTTAATAGCTCATTCTCGAATTGCCCCGATGTGGGCGTGCCCACAACTTTGGGAACCACGGATTTAAACCCTTTCTCACAATTTCCCTTAGTGTTTTTTTTTCTGGAAAAGTAGAAAAGGAAATAAAAGCAAAAAGTTCGATTATTAGATTTTGCTACTTGTGGTCTCCCGTATTGTTTTCTTTATTCTACTCAGCTTTCAATTTTTATATATTTATATGAAAAGCCTTGTATCAGTATTTTAGCCATTGAAAGATAACATGCAACTTTTAATCAAATTTACACACTTGTGTAACCCTTTCACATCTACCCAGTGTCTCCTGGTTCTACTGTCAAACTAAAGAATAATTACAAGTATTTATGGACCTGAGACGATTGTAAGCTGGATAAGCAGAGAAAAGCGAGCAAGAAACAGAGTTTAAGCCAACCATTATTATCAGTCGTAAATGCCTTTAGTAGCGGCATCACTCTCGATCAAGCAGTATTAATAGTAAAAAACGCAATGATGGCAAACGGTGAATTTAGTACTTCAAATAAAAGATGTATTTATAAATGTCTAAGTTGGTTGTAGGAGACCTAGTAATTTTCATAGTGAAACGCTTAGTAGCAGTATACGATTAAAATTGTAGTCGTGAGCGTATATAAATTGACAGTATTCGTAGGATTCGTGCACAAATACACATCAAAATAACAAGTATTCATTTAAAACAGTGAATAGTCTTCTTATGCTACTGATGTATAGAGGCCGTTGGGAAAAAATCACATCGTCTGATTATTTAAATGTTTTTTAACGGCGATAAAATCGAAGGATGTTGTTTATTTATTTTTTAATTCCTTTAAAATCAATTTTTACAATTTTTTTTGGCGGTAAAATTTGTTGTGGAAAACTCACGATGTAGAAAAAATGAATGAAAATGCCATTGAACAGAAACAAGATCATAATAATGTAATAGATAGATAGATAGATAGATAGATAGATAGATAGATAGATAGATAGATTCACTATTTACATTATTCGGACTATTGTCCTCATCTTTGTCGCCATATTTATTACAACGTTTCGGCCGTTGTACGCCCCAGGTGGTTGGAATATCGAACTAAACCCTTTATTTCGCTCACTCAATTTTTGCTTCATCACTCCATAGTACTTGTTCCCAAAAGCAATTGTCTTTGTCCAACAACGTTTTGGCAAAATTAAACCAAGCAACAATGTGACAGGGTTCGTGAAGAGGGTTTTGTCGTGATTGGTTTCCATACAACCCATTTCTATTTAAACAACCTTGTATTGTGCGACTACTTCCGCTGATGCCCATCGTATATAAAATTTTGGCGATGATTTTCAAAACTCTTGATTTTATATTAATCTCGTGACGGAGTTTTCATGCAATTCCTGATAACAATTTGGCTTTTCTTCCACGCCCAGGCAAACTCCCTGCCATGCCAAACTGTTTAAACTTCTTTATAACGGACTGTACCGTAGATCTAGGGATAGCTAACCGGTTTGAAATAGTGCTGTAACTATTTCCCGGCTTGTGGAAGTTAATAATTCTCTGTCTCAAGTCAACACTAAGCTCCTTTGTCTTCCCTCATCGTGTTGCTAACGTAAGAATAACAATGGTGACACTCTGTGCATCACGTGATGTTCTTTGCTAAAATTATCACAAATATTCTACTGAATAAATTGTGGGGAGCGGCTGCAAAAAATTTTAGAATTTAGCCTTAAGTTATCAAAGGCCGCCAATATGGTTAGCGGCAAGAACATTTCAAATTTCCAGTCCCTCTAGATTGGTAGAAATCATCTTTGAAATAACAGAGAACCGTCTGTGTCAGAAATGAAAGAATTTTTCATCTTTCTTTTTTTTTTAATGTCTACAGGGAAAATATAGATTTATTAATGAAAGGAATTTTTTTTTTACTTGTTTTTTTTTACTTGTTTTTTTTATTTGGGTCGGAAAAAATAAAATACAAGAACATTTTAATCTATTGTCCCGTCTGTATTCCAATATTGCGTGTTTTAATGTTTTTGGAAAGATCGTGTCTTGAAAATTTCCCAACTTCGATGTGATTTCCTTTTCGGAAAACGTGTTTGCAGATTCTATTACCTCAGTTAAATCAGTCGAGCCTCTTTGTGAAGATGCATTGCCATCAAACCACCAAATCACTTTTCAACCATTGTTGATTGTGAATATGTTTTAACTCTTTTAAGCGCTGAGAAAATTCTTTCGCTTTCAGCGTTTGTAGGGGGGGAGCGCTAAAAGAATGTGTTTGACGAGCTTTAAGACTTTGTGCTGCACTTAGGGATCTCACTTTTTTTTTGGGGGGGAAGATTTGCATTTGATCTATCAGTCTTCAATAAACTGGGTAAATGACTGAGCTGGATATTCAGAAGGGACATGTCAATATTCCCTTCATACAATGAAATAATAGCAATTCATTTCTTCTATCTCGTTCTTAGGATTTTCTTCACCACGCAAAGCTTTCAAAAGAACATTTAGCATTGTTCCATATTCTCCAAAGTCAGATTGGTCAAACCTATCAGTGACAAAATTGTATGCTTCGAAGAACTTCTGCTTATTTGGTTGCCCACAGCCAAAGAAATCAGTCAAACGTTTTGGATTCTTTTTGTTTTCTTAGAAATTCCACATTATTGGTGTCAAGTTCGCTGTTTTCAGAAACGTATTCGCAAAACAAATTGGATGATGTATCATTTGTAAACTTTGTATTACAGCTTCGGCTAACTGGTGGGCTTCTGTTGTGGTGTCCTCCCTCTAAAGATTCAATGTTGGACTCTTCCGCCTACTATAAGATTAGTAGGAGAGAAGGCCTTGGGTGAACAGTCGAATAGATTAAGATGCTTTGACCAAGTAAATGGTTAAAGAAATAACAAAACATGTGTTGCAGATATATCATATATTAACAGTAAGTACAACAGAAGAGTATTACGCGACTAGTGAGTGTGTGTCGGTTGAACTAGCGTTCAATCTATTCGACTGTTCCCTCAAGGCCTTCTCTCCTACTAATCTTATAGTAGGCGGAATAGTCTAGCATAGACTCTTTAGAGGGAGGACACCACAACAGCTACAGCCGCTGAAAGCTCAGGAGATTGAATCGTCCGTCTATGATTATCTTTCTGTATTAATATTGTCTCGCCAAGTAGACAACAGAAAAGAAATAAAAACTTTCTAATATTCGTCTACGCGCCAATGCTTCTGTCTTTAAACCTGGTGCCTTTTGTGATCAAAAAGATTGCTTCCATATCGCCATCAACTCATTTTGATTGGAAATAATGAAAGAGTGTTTAGTCCTACATACTTGTCCATCATGTTGGGCAAAAGGCGTGGACGCTCTTTTCCTCATTTCTGCTTTCAAGTCTCAATTTTCTCAAGTATGTTGTTTCTCTTTACGGTGACTTTTTCACCAACTTACAAACCTCCTTTGCGGTATCAAAACTATCTTTCAAACATTGAACATTTGTACCGGCATCTTTGATGAATAGATTGGGTGTATGCCCATAGCAATGGATGTACAAATACTTGATTTGATTTGAGCGGCCACACCAGATTTCCCGCCTGCCATTACTGCCGCGTCATCATAGCATTGTTCTCTTGCATTTTCCAATTTTAGATTCATTTCATTAAGTGTGTTCTTTACGACTTGAACAAGCATATCAGTGATACAATGCTCCACGGGATTCATGGCAACAAATTCTACTCGCACCATTAAGGTGTCTTCATCAGTCCAGCTTATGCATATCACGACATGTTTCATCGACTATAATCATAAAATGTATGACTGATTGTATTTGTCTAGAGATATTATGAAGGATTTCAAGTGTCATTACCTCAATCATCTCATTTTGAATTTCAAGACTGGTAGATTTCTCTGTTCTTCGACTCAACCACTTGCTTAGCATTTCGTCATCTTCGCTGTGAAAGCTAGAATTAAATTCGCTTCTTGATTTGTGTCTGTCTCGAAGTGGCAAGTGACGACCGAGCGAAGGTGTCTAATATTAGTGAGAACCTTTAACAACATCTGGGGGTTTTGACGTTTTTGAATTCATAGCGGCCTTCAAATGAGATCATTTTTTACAACATCGTTTGCTTTGGCAGTTGCAATATTTCCATGACGTTCCATGGATTCTTAATGAGCGTTTGAGGTTTTAAAATAAATCCCTGTAAGAAAATACAACAATCGGTAAAGATTTGGGGGTGAGCCAAGTCCACACAGGCATCCGGCTGCTTTAGATAGATAGATAGATAGATAGATAGATAGATAGATAGATAGATAATGAAGAAATGAAGATAGATAGATGGAAGCCATTCTAAGATAGATAGACCTGAACAGATTAAGATAGATAGATAGATAGATAGATAGATAGATAGATAGATAGATAGATCTGAACAGATTGCGATAGATAGATCTGAACACATTGAGATAGATAGATAGATAGATAGATAGATAGATAGATAGATATGAACAGACTAAGATAGATAGTAACAGACCAAGACAGATAGATAGATAGATAGATAGATAGATAGATAGATAGATAGATAGATAGATAGATAATGAAGGAATGAAGATAGATAGATGGAAGCCATTCTAAGATAGATAGATAGATAGATAGATAGATAGATAGATAGATAGATGTAATAGATAGATAATAGATAGATGTAAACAGACTAAGATAGATAGGAACAGACTAAGATAGATAGATCTTAACAGACTAAGATAGATAGATAGATAGATAGATAGATAGATAGATAGATAGATAGATAGATAGATTGGTTCTTGTGTTCTACGTGATCGTGGGCCCTATCTTCATGTTCATAGTCTCTCCATTTCCCTCGTGCAAACTATTGGTATTTGTCTATTGTCCCGCTCTTTTGCTCCACACTTTGGTTCATTTCCCGTTTGCATCGGTGTGAACAAAATCTGGAAAAAAAAAAAACAACCGGTGTTCGTTCAACAAATGAACAAAAGGTGAAACATCGCCTCGACGAGGAAAAGAAATCACGAATCCCGCGCTTTCTATGTTTATTAGGCCAAAGGCCACAAAATTTCACAATTGATACATTAAATCGTGCTGTAACCTAAAAATAAAGAAATGTTTCATATCCCACCGGAACTTGATATGTCATGTAGCACCTCGGATCAACTTAATGAATTCGTTAAACATATTTTAGATTAAAAAAAAATGTTCCTCTCGTTCTGTTGCTTTATATCACAAAATTTTGCAATTGATGCATTAAATAGTGCTGTAACATTTTATATCCCACAGGAACTTGTTATGTCATGTAGCAAAATCTTCATTGGTTGGTCATTAAAGCTAGCAACACGCAGCTGAAATTTTCATCTTTTAAAATAATACTTACTATTGATTTTACTCTTAATTTGACTTCACGGAATTTTCTTCCCAATGCCATTAGTGCTTCGAAATTTCCACGATTTCAGGAGATTAATTATGATATAAGATAGATACATGTATAGATAGATAAACAATGAACAGACTGAGATAGATAGATAGATAGATAGATAGATAGATAGATAGATAGATAGATAGATAGATAGATAGAAAGAAACCCTGCTTTATTTCGCATCATACGGTGAATACATTCTTCAGTCATTTATATTAAATTGTATTATACACTAGCAGTAGAGCCCGGCGTTACCCGGGGATATAACAGTAAGAGATAGATCAAGTATCGACCATCATAAAGACTGAAAAATAAAATTGACAAAGATTATTGTTTAAGGTTGACGGACATGCATGTCTTAATTAGTTTTTTTTTTTTTTTACGAATTGGTCAAACAAGAAACTCAAACAAAAACATTGTTTTCAATTGTTATGAGTCTATCGATTGAATAGAATTTTATTATAAACAATTGTCTTGTAAATGGAATTTTTAAAGCATTCTGAATGTAAAAATAAAGAAAAAATTGTGCAAGACAATAAGAAACTCTACCTGCCAAAAAAAGTGAAGTTTTGTTGAAATTTGTTGTTTCTAATACAAAAAATATTAACTTTATTTGGGTTTATTAATTATGATCTAACAAATCTTATTCATTTAGTAGCCATTCTGTCATAATAATCTTTTACAATTTATGATTTTTACTTATTGAATACAGTAAAAAAATTGGACACCATGTGTATTTAAAGTAGTTTCCCGTTCCGGTTATTATTTTTAGTTAGGACTTGTGTATGTTTAGATTTCATTATCTTTCCCTAAAGATAAAGAATTTATCCGATGTTTGTATTCGTACAATCAGTAGAGATCGTTAGATTATTGTTTAAGGTTGACGGACACGCATGTCTTAATTATTTTTATCTTTTTTTTTATTTTTTACGAATTGGTCAAACCCAAACTCAAACAAAAACATTGTTTTCAATCGTTATGAGTCTACTGATTGAATAGAATTTTATTATAAATAATTGTCTTGTAAATGGAATTTTTAAAGCATTCTGAATATATATATATATATATATATAAAGATATTTTTGTAGGTACAAAATTTAATGATCGAAATAAAAGTGTAAAACATAATATTACGAGACATTAAAAACAGCCGAAGCAACCGGTTTCGCTCCCGCTCTTCAGGCGTCAACGGGAGATTTAATTTAAAATTAAACACAGAAGAATGTACAATAAAAAGAAGTTGTGGGAGGAATAAAAAATTCTCAAAAGGAACTAGAGAGAAATGATAGCGAGCCCCAACAAACACTCACGTTGTTTACACAAAGAAGGCTTACGGGACCCAATGTAAAGTGCCTCCAGAACCTTAAGATGAAATAAAGAGTGAGACCGGGACAACACGGTGAACCAGTCAACACTAGATTTGGCTGCACAATCTCTGTTCTTTAAAATGGCGGAACCATAGGTGTTCGGGACGAGTCCATTCAACGGCAGGGTGTGATTTCTAATTTTTGCAGGAACGTGTTGTTTTATTCTCATGTCTAAGCGTTGAGTTGTTCTCCCTATGTAGTCGGCACCGCAACTACAAACGTATTTATAAATAATTGAATTTGATGGGGAGGGAGAACGTCTTTACACGCAGATCGAAACATAGGCCGGGTTTAAAAAATAATCCGAACCTCGGCAGAGAAAAAACAACAACGAACATTGGATGAAATTTGTTTAGCTATTTTTTCACATTTGGTACCAATCCAGGGTAATCTGAGGTAAACTGGGCATTTTTAACAGTGTAGAGCTTGGCACTTCTGAACTTTCCTGCGGATAACTGAATTAACAGTATCAAGAGGATAACCTAAACTACATAGGGTATCCTTAATAAAGTCGATTTCATCGTTCAAGAAGGGCTCAGAGCAGATCTTTAATGCTCTATGTAGGAGGGTTTTAATAACGTTAATCTTGCGCTTAGTGGGACAAAATCCCAAACACGTATACAACCCTGCGAAAGTAGGTTTTCTATAAACAGAGGTAAGAAAACCTGTTAATGTACGATGTACTAATACATCCAAAAAGGCCAATTGAAGATTGGATTCCTTCTCAACAGTAAACCTCAGTGCTGGATGGATACCTTTTAAAAACGAAAGAAACTGATCAGCCTCAACTTCACCGTTAAATAAACAAAAGGTGTCATCAACATACCAACAATACAGTTGAGCACAAAGTGGATTCTTTCGTATCTTTTCTTCGTGAAAGCCAACAAATATGTTGGCAAGTGCCGGACCCAAAGGGGAACCCATAGCAACTCCGTCAATCTGTCGGTACATGGTGTTGTTGAAACTAAATTCGACGGAGGACGTGGCAAATTTCATCAATTCACAAAATATTGACTCCGGAATACTAGGTGGAGTCAATGAACTGCGATAAAGAAAATCACAGCAAATATCAATGGTTTCCATTAGAGGGACACAAGTATACAGGGAACAGACATCAAAAGAGCACATGAACTTGCCAGAAGAAGACAAATTTTGAATGCAGTCGACGAAGGAAAAGGAATCCTTTATACAAATTAACAGCAATATATTTTTATAAAAAAATACCAACAATAAATCTTTGCAGTGAAATTACCAGTAATACATTGAAAATATCCGTAAAAAGTCCCCTTGTACTGGGTGAACCTCATTTTAAAAATAAACAATAGCTATCTTTTGTTTGCTAATAAAAATGTCCTTTAAGTAATATCACTATTTTACTATTTATTACAAACCAAATGAGCACAGATTTCAACAGAACTTCAGTAAAAAAAAAATCAACATATTTCTTATAACCAGTATTATAAGAATAAATCAATTAAAATAAATATGAGTTTGTCATATTAATATCATTTCAGTTTATGTAACTATTTAGAAGTTATAAAATCTAGAAAATTAAAGTCATTGCTTTATAAAAGCTTGAAGGCGTCTAGTTTGCGGCCTATACAAGCCTAAAGAATAATCCGGCCTATATATGATAGCCCTGTTCTGTTTGCAAGCCCTGTATTAATCTTTGACCAATGAAAAAACTTCTTTTTTTGCTTTTTCCTTTTGTAAAATTATTGGTTATGCACTATGTGTAGCATCCGTCGATCTTGAAGGAACTGGAACTCGCCGGACTTATTCAAACTTTACAGTAAGACAGTCCTAAAAGAGTCCTGTCATTATTTTATCAGCGGCGGACGCAATCTTAACAATATAAGGTATGAAGATGACATAGTTTTAATGACAGACACAGAGTTAACTGCAGGAACTCCTAGAGGAAAGTGGGAAGAAAGGACTAATTGTAAGAAGACAGAATGTATGGCTATCAGCAAAAGGGACAACCCAGAATCTGAACTATGAATTGAATATTGCCAGAATCAAACAAGTATAAATATTTAAATATCGGAGAAATGTTTTAAAAGCAAACAGAAAACGTAACACCGAAACCTGAAACCGCATTTGAAATCGCAGGAGACGCCATTGAAAGGTATTCAACAAAGTATTAAGAAACAAGAAACAAAGAAAACAGTGTGCAACTGTTATGTAATATTAGTTCCGTATCGTAGTGAATGCTGGTTATTGTTTATTATTTTCATATTTACAACATTCTAAAAACTAATATAGCATGTCATATTTATCATTTAGCAGTTTATAAAGAAATAAACTTGAAAATGATTTTTTTATTTATAAATTTATAAACATTTACTAAATATTAAAAGTATTCGTACCAACTATGAGAATGTCCTTATAATTTACAATTTTATAAAGTTTAAAAATCAATCGGCAATTAGCTGATGTTTTGCCAACCATTCCAATAAAAAATAGTGTTTATTATTGTTGTTGGCAATTCTCAAGAACAAAGGAAATGTATAAATTTCCTTTCCTTATATGTTTAGGTTTTATTACAATTCTAATCACCGCTTTTCAAAACAAACATTGCAAAAGGGTGAAGATAGTTAAAAACAAAAAAAGCGGTGTCATTGGAAAAACCGTCCCTTTTGACAGTACATCTTATTGCGCGCACTTTTATCAATGTTTGCCAATAAATTTATCAGAAATAAATGGCAAGAACATTGAAGTTCCAACCCAGACGACAAACTGTATAGCATCAACCTCAATCATAGGAGAATGGAAGATAGGAAACAGAAGGATACGAAAGGAGGAGGTGGTGTTGGCCAGATTCCGCAAAGGTCATATTCAAATTACATATAATTACCTACTGAAAAATTAAGAATCATCAATGTGTATTGTATGTCAAGAACAATGCACAGTAACAACACATTCCAGTGAATTTTGAAGGTCTAAATCTAATATGAATATTATTAAGTAAACAACTTTAATAGTAAAGAGGTTCACTTATCGTGTGATCTTTTGAACAGGAATAGTGGTTTATTCCTTCTATCCTATTTGGGATTGTGTTTCCAGTTGCTTCAATACCCGTAAAACACATTATCTTCCTAGAATACCCGTAAAACATATTATTTTTCTACAATACCCGTAAAACACATTATTTTCCTACAAGACCCATAAAACATATTATTTTTCTACAATACCCGTTAAACACGTTATTTACCTACAATACCCGTAAAACACATTATTTTCCTACAATAACCGTAAAACACATTATCTTACTACAATACCCGTAAAACACATTATCTTCCTACAATACCCGTAAAACATATTATTTTTCTACAATACCCGTAAAACACGTTATTTTCCTAAAATACCCGTAATGCTTTCCAACCAAACAATAACTTAATCCCTGAAGTCTTTCTGTTTTCTTCTGAAACATATTCCAACCGTTTATTTCTAATAGTAAATAATTCCGCTATTAAATAACTCACATAGGTGTTGATATGTCGATAAAGCAAACGAACCAAATCAAGCCAAATCATGTTGAATAAGTAATAACATCAGGACTGTGTTTGCCTGATTCACTCGTTAATGGGAAGATCGTTCGAGGTTAACACAAACGCAATTCACTCTTGTGTCGCTGATTGCTATTAATTATTTATCCTATTTCTCATATATGTTTTGATCGATACATTTGCCATACATCGATAAAGCTTCGACAATCTCTTCCTCACCTCAACTTTAAAAACGCAAACAGTCAAGTATAGATGATTATATGTCACAATAAAAAAAACATTAGAAACGAATTATTTCATGCGAGACAACAAAATTAGGTCTGGCTGATCATGTTCGGATGAGCCCTATGCTATTGTACCTTGACTTTTTTAATTTAAGCGCAGTACTAGACTGGCGCCTAGGTCTCATCAATTAATAGCTGATATAACAGTAAGTTCTATGCTAACAGCTTCTTTTCTCGCACTTCTCGCTCGTGGAACTCCCTTTCAACACCATGCTTTCCAGCCAACTTTAATATGCACAAATTTCAATGCAATGTCAATCGATATCTACTGTCCACCTCATTACTCTTTCCTCTTCCTGCTCATTATTAATGTTTCTGTTCCTAATTCTTTCACACCCTGTAACTCCTTGTGTCTTAGTGGTTTTATTGCCTTACATTGGGTGATACCAATTAAAACAATCTATGAAGAAAGAAGAAATTACATACGAAATGATACCAAGGGACGATGTTGAAAAGCCTAGAAAGTGAACGGAGCCCAATGATTATGCTTACACACATACACACAAACACACACACACACACTCACTATATATATATATATATATATATATATATATATATATATATATATATATATATACCATTTGTTGCGCCAAATTGAAAGCCACCATGCAATGTTTATCCCTGTGTCCACAATGTTTTATCTATACATATCTATATGTGTGTATATAGATATATTGAGAAAAATGAAAGAGAAGTAGGATTGATATGAAGACTTGTCATTGGATACTATCAAATATCTGAAAGCATTCTTGTCGTTAAACTGATAGAAAAGACTTTCAATATATCCATCATAGTTGTTTATGCACCGACAGCAGAAAGTACAGAAGAGGAAATTTAAAAGTTAGACATGGCTTAATGTAAATTATAATTGTCATGGTAAACCTGAATGCTAAAATAGGCACAGGGATGGTAAAATAGTTGGCAAATTTGGAGCAGGAAATCGTAATTAACGCGGAGAAAATGGGGCCAATGTACACGGCGAAAGGTTAAATAGTAGCCAACATCTTAGATACAAGGACACCCAAAACGAATATGGACGTGGAAAAGCCTAGAAAAAGAAACGATAAACCAAATCGACTACATAAATATCAACAAGAGATTTTAAAATGCAGTCTGACACTGCAAAACCTTCCTATGTGCCGACTGTGGGAGCGACCACCTTCCAGTGTTATATAAACTTTGAGTGAAACTACGGAAATTGAAGACGTCCAAGGCAGTACACAAATTGCAATACAACAGACTTCTGATTGACCTGAATGTCAGGGAGAAATATAATAACATCATTAAAAGTAGATACAATGGACTAAATGAAAATGGAAACTCACGTTAGGTAAAGCCATCGAGATGATCCCAAAGAAAAACAGACAAAACAAACAAAAATGGATGACAGACAAAATTTTCGACATAATGAAAAGGAAATAAAAAAAAAATAGTTCCAAGATATGGCACAGATATGTAGGACTCTTGAGAAAGAAATTAGCATGAATGCAGAAAGATTAAAGAGGAATGCAGCAAAAAAGAAAGAATATCACAGATAAAGCAGATAAAAATAAGAGAACAGGACAAAAACATGCTCATTAATAGGATGCATAAAATCCATATTATTAAACAGAGGTAATCTATTATTATTTATATAATACTACTTCTGTCCCATAATAAGTGTTCCATTTGCCTGTATATTTCATACACTAGTTGTCCCAACTATTATGGGACAGAAGTAGTCTATTATTATTAATATAATCCTACTTCTGTCCCATAATAAGTGTTCCATTTACCTACACATTTCATACACTAAATGTACCAACTATTATGGGACAACGGTAGTCTATTATTATTAACTAGCAGTAGATCCCGGCGTTGCCCGGGGATGTAACAGTAAGAGATAGATCAAGTACCGACCATCATAAAGACTGAAAAATAAAATTGACAAAGATTATTGTTTAAGGTTGACGGACACGCATGTCTTAATTAGATTTTTTTTTTTTTTTTTTTTTTTTACGAATTGGTCAAACCCAAACTCAAACAAAAGCATTGTTTTCAATTGTTATGAGTCTCCCAATTGAATAGAATAATTTTATAAACAATTGTCTTGTAAATGGAATTTTTAAAGCATTCTGAATGTAAAAATAAAGAAAAAAGTGTGCAAGACAATAAGAAACACTACATGCCAAAAAAAAGTGAAGTTTTGTTGAAATCGGTTGAAAAATGTAGGAAATCCGATCCCATATGTGAACGAACAAACACACACACAAACAACCTGGGTTTTATAATAAGTATAACTCGATATGAGTTGTCCCCCTTTCATTCTGGTGACAGAATCGTGTTTTATCATGTTTTCAAATTGATTTCGTGCAAAAACAATTGTGTTTTTCCAATTTTTGGCGCTGTCAGAACCACTGCAAGGTAATTTTACGCAGTCCTGTGAAGTTTTGTTGAAATCGGTTGAAAAATGTAGGAAATCCGATCCAATATATAAACGTACAGACACACACACACACACAATCTGCGTTTTATAATAAGTAAGATATAATCCTACTTCTGTCCCATAATAAGTGTTCCATTTACCTACACATTTCATACACTAAATGTACCAACTATTATGGGACAGCGGTAGACAATTATTATTAATATAATCCTACTTCTGTCCCATTATAAGTGTTCCATTTGTCTACATATTTCTGTAGGGAGCTCCACGGATTCGCTAAAAAATGAACATACCATAATGAAAAACTCAAAGGATTTTTTGATAATTAAATTCTATTTTTGTTCTTTTTCAGAAAGCTCGAAACTTAAATATCTTGGGGTTTTTGGGTTTTTTTCTACGACGAGGAGGAGACCAAATATTAGTATAGGAAAGGACTTATTCACAAATGAATCAAATTATTTGTATAATTTTGTTTTTAGAAAGTCTTGGTAAAAATATTTTTTTTACATTTGTTACCTTAACACCAGTTAATTAATTTTATAAAATTTCGAGAAATTGATTTTTTCTACTTCTTATTGCTTATATAATTTTTTTTTTAATTGAAATTAGAATAATATTTAAATTTTTAAATTTCTGTATATTAATACAGGAATTGTAACATTATTAAGTAAAAAAATATATCTACTAACCATAAATGGAGAAGCTTACTGCAATTCAGCGATCCCCAATATTTTAAAAAGAATTCAGATTTTTTTGTGTGTGTATAAACTTGCTGATTTTTCTAAATACGGGCATCCGTACACGATTTTATCAGAAAATAAGTGCGATAACTATCGTAACTTTAAAACCAAAGTATCTAAAATTCAATAAAACGTTAGATTACAAAAGATTTTCCTAATTTTTTAAGATTATGCGGTATTTAAGAAATATATATATATATATATATATATATATATATATATATATATATATATAAAGGTTCCTCGTTATATTTCTCAAATAATTTTTACAGATATATCCACCGTAGAAAAAAAATTAGTAAACTTCTGTCTGTCAGTCAACACTTTAAATAACCATCAATTTTCATGGTAAAGAGGAATCCTGCGATATTTTAAAATAAAAGTAATATTTTTTCAAATCAGATTAATTAAACTATAAATCAGTTAATATTCTTCAAATCAGAAAAATATATTTTATTTTTGAAAGATTTTTTAATAAAGAGAACTACATTGTGTTGACAGATTAAGCCATCTGTCAGCAAAATGTAATTCTCTTTATGGCGCTAAAATCAGCGATTTTTAGAGATTAAAAAAAGATTCTTCGTCAATTTAAATTAGTTTTGAAATACAGCATAGTATTTTGATTATGGGAAATATTAAATTTATCAGCTTGGAATTAAAACTAAAATAAAGGCTCAAGAAGTTTGGTTTGTTTGGTTTATTTTGTTTTACGGTATATCAACCTCAATGGGTCATTTAATGCCGACAACTTTTTTTCCTGGTAATATTTTTGCTTTGTCAAAAATCTATTTCTGGTAATATTCTTTTCAAAAATATATAGATGGTAATATTTTTTCAAAAACGCATAGCTGGTAATATTATTTTTTCAAAAAAGTATAGCTGGCAACATTATTTTTTCATAAACATATTATCAGAGACCTTACTGTTGGACGTACGTTATCGTCATACCCAGGACGCGGATGTAGCTTATCGTCATACCCAGAACGCGGATATAGTCTGAGTGCTAAGTATTTGCCCATAGCTGGGACCCTAACAGGTGCTACCACCCCGGGTCAGGGTGGACCTGGGAACACCAGCAATTAAAAGGTGGTTCCACGCTTCTCAAAACCTCCTGATCAGAGGCCTTGCAATTGGACGTAGTTTATCGTTTTACCCAGGACGCGCTCAAGAAGAAAATTCATTTTTAAAAATTCAATTTTAAATCTTAGATTATCGCGTTTCTGTGGAGATGATTAAATATGACAACTAGTTTGGAGCAGAGGTTGTATAAAGTTGGCACTTAACCTTTCTTAAGAAAGCCGATCTAGATTTCAAATTCCAACCATTTTCCACCAAAGTAATTGATCTTAAATCTGCAAATTATTCGCGGATATGTACGGCATGTTGCTGCCAATAAAAGTTCTCTAGAATTCCCGATAACAATAAGAAAAAAAAAGGTCGCGCCAAACAAAATGTCGTAAAAGCAAGCATTTTATTGTTCTTTTGATATAATTACTTGTTTCCGTTGAGAGGCAAACAACAATAAGAATTGGAAGTGAACAGAAGCACACAACAGAAGCACGAGTTCTTTATATCTCCAGCTGACATTGTTCTGGCCATTCATAACAGTTGCTATATAATACGATGTTTAAATCGGACTTGAGTAAACAGCCAGTCAATAAGGTCAAGGTCAGGTACAAAGTTAGAAATTAAGCAATCCAGGCTTTATTTTAGGCATCTATATATTCATAGAAGTTCTAAAGAAAGGAAAATGAAAATGAACTCTTCTTCTTAGGGCTTACTTTGAAACATCACTTTGAAACATCAGTTTCCGTACGATTAAGCAACGTCGAGTCTGGTCAGTACCTAACTGGGTGACCGTTTGTGAATACAAGGTGCTGTAAGCTTGGATTTGCGGGTGATGTTGTCGGAGTTAACTTCTCCTTAATTGTCCAGATATTTCGCTAGGGCACGCTTTCCCTACACTATAAATACTGGGCAACTTATCGCCTCGTTCTCTCTTTTTTATTTCTTCATTTCAGCGAACACATCTACAATGTAAGCTCTCGCAAAAGATAAGCGTCTTCCCATCTGTGGGAGACACCGTGAACATTATACACACACACACACACACACACACACACACACACACGTACCTACGAACATGCACCATAATACAAACTCTTAAACGTTCACACTCAAACACAAATGTTGATGTCTTTGTCACTTGTAAATTTGTTGTTTAATACATATATTTGTTGACATATATATATATATATATATATATATATATATATATATATATATATATATATATCGGTCTTGTTTGTTTTTCCATTTCTTTATGGTGGATTCAAATTTCTAAATCCGCCATGTTCTGTTAGTGGACCTTCTAGCAGGAATAAACAGGAACGTGTTTCTAATTCAACAACACGTAAACCCACACGGGTCCGCTACAATGTAATGGATAATTGCTCAGAATTCTTAATCGGAGGGTTTGGGAACACGGCTTGTCGACTCCTCTGCCTCCAGGCGGAGAGGAGCCCAGACAACGCTATGCCAAAGGGGAGAGTCTCGTCTGTGGAGGTAGACAGCTACCCGACCCCGTGTAGACGGGATCTACAGGGAACTTTTGCCCAGACCTTCGGGCTTGGAAAACCCCACGTAAAAAGAGCCTTATGCCATAACCAGCCTTGTGGGGAGGTAACGGATAAATACCGTTAATCAGGGAGCCGAATTCCAATTCCCTTTCTGTTCATTATATTCACTTACACCCTTGGGAAAAGTATGAATCCACCTCATCTCCCCCATCTATGGATTAATTAGTAAGTATTGTACCATTGAAACCATTATTATCTCTTCCAAATCATCCAAGCGTACAGCACGGGGAATTCCCAAGCAGTCACCCATCTAGGTACTGACCAGGCTCGACGTTGTTTAACTCCGTTGATCGTACAAGAAACGGTATTTGAACATGATATGGACGTAAGCCATGACCACCTGTAGCACCAGGATTTTCTCAAGCTCTCACATTCTCAATGACCCAGAAAAATGGAAGGAATTAAAAGAAACAGGAGTACCAAAGTCCCGGCTTTAGCGGACAGAAGACCAAACCGCTATACTTACATGGGGAAGACGTCTGCCGCGTATCCCGGGAGCAAGCAGAAAGAGTGTTTGCACAAACCCGAAACCCTAGTGATTGTAGAATTTTCGCCAGGCTAATAGAAGAGACGTAGAAATTCAAAAGAATTTCCTGCGATCAAAGAGGCTTCTGACCTTTATTTGTGTTTTATTGCAACCTTGGATTTTTCATCTTGTTAAGTTTGACTTTATTTTTATTAATTTGACTCAATTTTTGTTTCTATTTGATTTTTTTTCTTTTCAGTTTATTTTCACTTTTTGAATTGTTTACCCCCCACCCCCGAGGTTATTAACCCGATTTTTATTTTCTCTAGTCTAAATTACACAAGACTATTGTTTTAATTTCTTTTAGTTATCTTTATTTTTTTACTTAAGTCTTTTATATTCCTGTTTTTTCACGTGCATTATTTAATTTTTTACTCTGTAGATTTTATTCATTTTATTTTTCTTTCGTCGTTTAATTCGGCGTATTTTTTTTTTCACTGTTTGCTGATTATATTTTTTTTTTCGTCAGTTTTTATTCTTTTTATTTTTTTTACAAATTTATATTTTAGTGTATTTTATTTTTAGTGCTTACATCTCCATCTGTTTTTCTTTTTTTTTTTTCGTATCTTCTATCTACGGACTTTTTTTGGTTTTAATTTTTTCTTTTGGAGTTTTATTTTTGCTTGTCTGTTTCTTGACGAACCTTCAACTCTATTGTCTAATTTAATTTTTTAGTGGTTATATTTCGTTCTTTTATTATTACTTATTTTTGCATGTCGATTTTTCAGCGAAACTTTATTTTTTCTTATCACACGTTTTCTGACGTCTATTTTTTTTCTAACTCACTTGCTTTACTTTTGTGCTATAAACGTTTTGTTTTTTTTACATGTAGTATTTTATTTACTTCCGCTCAGCTGGTAAAAAAGTGCTGTGTGGTTTCCGCTTTTCCATTTCTTTCGTTGTGCTAATTGTATAATTTTTGTGTTGTTAAATTGTCTTTTTCTTCCTTTCGTGGAAGAATTTTGTTTAATTTCTGTATCTTAAGTTTATTTGAACTTTCTTTTTCTTTTTGTATTTATTTTATTGGGCACACACGCATGCACACACACACACGCACACACACATACGCGCGCACACACACATACACACACACACGCACACACATACACGCACACACATACACGCACACACTTTGCCTAAAAAGAATAACTCGTCTGAAAATGGCCGACAAATTGTGGTAAATAAAGAAAGACTTGGTTGGGAAAAAGAAGAAAAATCTAAGCCTGCAAAAAATAGTAGTGATTTGGATGCTAAAAAGAACTAGAAAAAACAAGTATGGAGGCCAGAAACGGCCAAAATACCGACGACAAGCAAAGTACGAATGAAAAGAATGACAATGCTGAGGCTGGGGAATCGTCATTTTGCTGGAAGTCCCCTTTAAATGTGTGATCTACATCGCGGAGTTTTTGGAGCGGTCTAGGACTTATTCACACTTTATAAAAGAAAGTGGACTTTTGGAAGACTCCCAGGAACTTAATAAGGTTGAAAAAAGAATTGTGTTAGTCTTCGGGGTCAACAAACGCACGCGTAAAATGTGTCGCTCCACGAAAAGACACAGTAGTTAAGTCATTCGAGTCTCTATTAATTTCGATCCTCACCCTGTGCTCCATACGTTTAGCCTTTTGTCAGACTATCAAAGCTTAATAAATGATATTTGTCTGACCATTACTATTGACAGGGTGAGCTCAATTCTCATTGAGTGCACCATATTGTGTGCTTGTACCAATTTTAAAGCTAAGTTTAGTAAATAATAACTGGTCGTCTCGACGTGAGGTAACGGTTAATGAGCCAGCCTGACTGCGTATTATTACCGTGTAGTGAGTTCGATTCTCACTGGGTGCCCCATACTTGTTTCTTTATAACAATATATATGTCAGAAACTTTTGGCTTAGAGTGTAAACCACCACTTTAAAAAGTCAAGACAAATACAAATCCTCTCTTTCATGTATCTGTTAGTTTCCGTGGAAATAAATAGGGGGCATTACTTTCGGAGCGTCGTTCGTATATAAGAAAATTTTTATTTATCGTATAAGCCACAGCTTTAAAAAGCCAAGACAAATGAATCATAACCATGAAAAAAATTACCTTTCTTGTTACAGTTTTCGTGAATAAAAATATGAGGCGCTACTTTTGGAGCGTCGTTCGTATGTGGATATCCATAATTAATTCATCGAGTCCAGAAGAAACCTCAGTAGAATGCAGAAAGCACTGGACTATCGTTTCGCCCTATAATTGAACCCGGACCGTTACGACACGACGCAAGCGTCATACCCACTGGACCAACATGTCTCGGTGATGGAACGGTAACAAACGAGACTTGATATAGCGCTGTCCAGTGCTTTCTGCATCTTGTTGAGGATTCTTCTAGACTCGATGAATTAATTATGATTATTCAAAATCAGCATACCATGATGAAAGCAATATACAAATGTAATGAAAACATAGTTTTATCGTCAAAATCTTTATGTTATTATTAAGAGGAAAGATGAAAGTATTTTTTGAATATTTAATTAAACTTTTTACTCCTTTTTAGAACATTCGACATTTTGGTAAAAATCTTGTTTTTCTTGCGTCATCGGTTGTACTAACTTTTAGAATAGCAAATTTTAACCTCTTTTTGCGGTGACACTCATTAATTTGGAAATTCTTTCAAAAATAAAATAATTGTAGGATTTTAATGAAATTTTCGAGAGTTATTCACAAGTAAATGAAATTATTTATGAAATTTTTATTAGAAAATCTTGGTAAAAAATTTTTTTACATATTTTTCTTCCACTTAATTTTATGAAAATTTGAGAAATTCAACGTGATAATCTTAGTGAAAGCAGAATTTTTTGAAGCATTTAAATCACCTAATTTTTTTTATTTTTTTTGAAAAATCCGACACCGTCTTACTCAAAATCTGTTCTAAATCGAAAAATAAAAAACGCAATAAAACTAGTACATTATTTAATTAAAGATTCTTTTAAAGACAATATTGTCTGAAGAAAAAATATTCGAAGAAAAATGAATTTTTAAAAGATTTGTTTTCATTTTTTACAATTTTAAATTGAATAATTTATAAAGGCTTTAATATTTTAACATTCGGTTTCAATGTGACAACTTTATTAAGTAAAAATATATTTACCACTCATGTATTGTAAAGGTTATTACTATATGAAAACACCGAATATTTTAAAAAGAATTTCAATTTGGTTTTGTATGTGTGATATACGTGCAGAATTTCTAAGTATGGATGTTCAAACCTATAACGTTATTATTACGGAAAAAAATCCTCATAAAATTTATCGTCCACTCCACCATACATAACTATGAAGACGTTCGGTGGTCATTCAGCTCTCAAATCGATTAACATGCCAAAAAGAACAAGACCTCGTGGATAAGAAATGCATGTATACGATATTTTATGCTATAAATAAGTAATATTTGTTTCAAACTTGATTAATTTAAATTTGCTGATTTTCTTTAAATAACGTTTCAGAAATATATATTTTATTTTTGCAAGATTTTTAAAACCGAGAATTAACTTTTACTTACAAATGTGTCAAAATGGCAATTTTCATTAATTTTTTTGAAAATATCAATCTCGATCAATATAACTTTTGTTTGAAATACACCAAATGGAAATAGTAATTTTTAAATCTTTTAGCTTCCAATTAAAGCTAAAATGAAAGTTTCAAGAAAGTTTTTTCATTTTTAAAAATTAATTTCAAAACTTAAGTATACCGAATTAATGGAGGTATCGTTATATATATATATATATATATATATATATATATATATATATAGTTAAGTAAAAAAAATCTTGGTAATCCGTATGGATAATCCTAAGGAGGATAAAATCCTGAGAGCTCAATGTTAAATCAGAGCGAATAATTTAATTTAAAGAAAAAACAGACCACTTTAAAAGAATTAGTTATAATTTATTTCACCAGAAATTTTATTTTCTCTGATTTTTTTTTGAATTCACTTTCAAAGTTGAAAAGAAAAATGAATTTAAAATTATTCTTTTCACCTTTGAAAGTGAAGTCTGAAGATCCAGAGAAAAAAAAAATTCTCTGGTGACATAAATTATAACTAATGGAGCTTTAAAGAATCTGTTTTTCTTTAAATTATATATATATATATATATATATATATATATATATATATATATATATATAACAATATATAGCTGAAGAAAAGTGTGTAAATAAGATTAAGATATGGTGATAATGATTTCTCATTTCAAAAATCGAACAAAATCTGTCTACCAACCCCCGTCTGCAGACGGGTGACTGTAGGCAATTTTGATAAGAAAATCAACTCAGACTTGACTTTATAATGAACAAAGACCGTGAAAGGACAATACTATTAAAACCGAAAGACGGAAGTGATCGATCCAAGCGCATGTCACGAATCAGGAAGCAATGAAAGCTGTTGATAGATTTGATCATTCTTTTATATAAGAAGTTATGGGAAGCGTTTAATTATCACTTGATACGTGTTCTGTTAAGATACGAATACTCACAAGAGACACTGTCAAGATGCATTCGAACAGAACTTCAAAAGTTAATGTGGAACAAAGATATCAATTATGAATTATAGGCATTTGTTATAACTCACCAAGCGGTTATATTATGTCACGCTTAGGCTACTTGCCGTGACGTCATTAGAATTCTTCCCGTTTGTAAAATACCAAAAACTGTGGCACAAGACCAAAAGTGGGGATGGGGAAGGCTAGTCATCATCTGTCTTATTTTAAACTTAGCTAGACGCAATCACTGACACAGACAAACTATATTCCTTGCACCAAAATATCACATTCTTAATTACCATACTTACTGCAATCACCATAATACCTCAAGTCTCTATGAAGTCCAAACTAATCCCCATGTATACAATTTGTCTGTGGTTGGGGGAGGAAATATAACAGCATTTAAAAATGAAGATATTTACAATATGTAATATCTAGAATTATATATATAATATTATGTATCTAGGAACTAAACAAAATGGTGTTAGTAATACCCCACTACTAATCTTTAATTCTGGCAGAAATAACAGTTAACTGGACGAAATTAATGCAGCATTTGGATGAATTAAAAACCAATCATTCGATCAACCACACACACATCGACACACTCATTCAGACTCGACAACAATGACGAAAGAACACACTGGGAAAATGAAAAGTGTTCCACATCCACCATAGATCTGACATTTCTAGTCACCTAACGGGGGAGGGAAAATTAAACTAAAGAAAGTGGGGATGAAAATAAAAGAGGTCAATAAGCATATTGCAGAATGTTCCACATGAAAAAGCCCGATCCCTTAATTATTCTTATTAATATTAGTATAGTCAATCAAATAATTTGATTTCTTCATTTTTTCTTAGATTGGCACAAGGCTAAGACAAGTATGGAACACCCAATGAGGATCAAACACGGTACGCATTATCAATGGTCAACTAGAGTGTGTGCACATCGAGGTGAGGATCAAACTCTGTACTAATGACATGTAAGTTCAGCCTTTTGGCTCTTAATACCATAACCACAGTGAGGTGCGCTCTAAAAGGAGGAAAAGTAGTGAAGGGGTGCCGAGGAGAAATAAAATGGATGCACGCTCTCTCTCTCTCTCTCTCTCTCTCTTAGAGTACCGTTGGTTAAATTTGGAAACTGTGTGTCACGTGAAAATAATCTAAATCATATTTCTTATTCTTTCTTTCTATCCGCTAAAATAAACCCCACTCCTTTTATAAGACAAACAAAAAAACAAAAAAAAAAAAAAGAAATGAGATATCCGCCCACACGTTCAACGAAGGAGTGTGTGCGTCTATGTGTGTATGGTGTGTGTGCGTGCGTGGGCGTGCCGAGTAAATATATAACAAATAACGCAAAACAAAACGAATCAAAAATAAATTCAATTGCCGAGTGACCTAGATCCGAACATCTAGGTCGACCATTAATCAGGTGAAAAACAACGTCTTGTTGAGTCTTGTGACTAAATCGCGCACACACGCACACAACCGTTCACTCTATCTTACACTCTGTTAATATTATTATCTCTCTCTCTTTCACACTCTCTCTATTTCTCTCCCCCCCTCTCTCTCTCTCTATATATATATATATATACGACGGTAAGTCAAAAATTATCCGCACTTTCACCATAAGACAAGAGTGCGGACATTTTTTAATTTCCATATATATATATATATATATATATATATATATATATATATGATGAGATAATGAAAAAATAGGAAACGGTTATCAATCTAACATGTTTCAGATTTATTAAAGCTTCTTCAATTTTTCTCTCTATCTGACGAAACTTAAACGTGAAACATGTTAGATTGATAAACGATTCCTATTTGTTCTTTGTCTCATCATCCTGTCGGATTCTGTTCCATATTAGATCTGCATTTGATCTTTAACTGTATATATATATATATATATATATATATATATATATATATATATATATTAGTGCAATGGTATATATATATATATATATATATATATATATATATATATATATATATATATATATATATTGTAATGGTACCAAAGTTCATATTTGGCTTCCATCTTCAAGGTCCATTCAAGAATCAAGAGAATGGTGAATAAGTTTAAAAAATGAGGGAACAAGAGAGAGGAAAACCCGATCAGGTAGTCACAACAAGAAGAGAGATCATCATTTCAATTTAGAGCTAAATACATTCTTATTGTTCAAAGTAAAAAATCTTGGCGATTCTAGTGAGATATTTTTAATCATTTCTACGATACAACAGTTCAAAGTTTCATCTAGCAATTGGACAATTTTGCTGTTATATATATATATATATATATGTGTGTGTGTGTGTGTGTGTGTGTGTGTGTGTGAAAAGTAATAAATATAAATAATTATATATATGTATAATTATTTATATATTATATAAAAAAAAAACTTATTAAAAGCGCTCAATATCAGAGATAGAGCTAACATATTTGGTTGGATAGATGTATTAATAGTGGGTTTCATATAAAATATAAATCGTCAGACAAACTGACGATCGCTAAAAGCATGAAACCCAGGGCCACAAACTACATCTATCAACCAAATATATATATATATATATATATATATATATATATATATATATATATATATATATATAATGTGTGTATATGTGATATTTGCATGGGTGTGTATACAGTATATGACAGAGCAAGATCTTTAATATTACATTCAAATATTACCCCATATTAACTTAACTAAAATTTAAGTAAAAGAGATTACCTATCTAGAAACAGTCAAGAGTTAAATTCATGAACAAAATTCAAACGGATAGAGATGTCAACTTAATAATCAATAATAAAAATTTTTTAAAGAGATTAAAAAAAGATTACTAAAAGTAAGCTTATATTTTAAAATAAAATTTTATTCTTTTAATGTACTTTCTATGAATATTTTTCTAATCGACTATTTCATAGAAAATCACCAAAATTTTTTTTTAAATTTAAATCACTAACAAACATCAAATTAATTTATTTGTAGACAGTTTAGAGACATTCAAATTTATATCAAATATTATAATCTTTATGAACTCCCAAAATAACACTTTCAAAGTAAAGCAAAATAACAGCGTCTGTTTCTAGCCTTTTTTTTACAAAGAAAATTAGTGACATCTTCTCTCAGGACTTCCTTCTCTCTTTTTCTCTCTATGGGTTTTTTTCTTCTCTACCCCTTCGATATCAATATATAACTTCCATTAAGTTAACCGTTTAAATGTGTCAATATCTGCTAACTCACTCATGTCTTCTCTCTCCCCCCTCACTTCCTCACTTCGTTAATTTACATATGTTTAATACGGCCCGTCAAAAATGTGTAAATTTTCTTTTCATTTTTTGTTTGGAAGTAAAGTCTGATGATCCGCAGTCCTTTTAAAAGGGCTGTCGTGAAATAATTTATTACATGGAACCTTAAAGTGGTCTGTTTTTATTTCAATTATTTGCTCTGAATTTACATTGAGCTCTCTGGATTTTATCCTCCTTAGGTTTACCCATACGGATTACCTAGTTTTTCATAAACTAAATGTGTATATATATATATATATATATATATATCACTTTACACGTTATTTTTAGTTCATACTCATATTTGTTGAGAAACTTCATTAATTTATTTATTTATTTTTGCCTACCGGCCTGAATATTTGAAAAATCTAATTAAGATTCGAAAATACATATGAAAATTTCTAGGAATTTCATACGAGACAGATTTTCGCTTAAAGGCACGTTTCAAACTTTTTGCTTGATCGGCAAAGCTATTCTGTTACCGAGTCGGGTAAGGCACACCGGATCTAACTACGATTTCCCTTTGCCCAAAGTGACACGAGTTCGAATCCTGCCGGAGAGCGCATATTTTTCTTTAATAGAATCCTCGAATATGCAGGCCAGTAGACGAAAATAAATAAATATACTGATTAATTTATAATTGGAGCGTCTACTCAAATAAGAGTATCCACTAAAGTGATAAAAATCTGTCGGATTGATACATAATATCCATTATATATATATATATATATATATATATATATATATATATATATGTGTGTGTGTGTGTGTGTGTGTGTGTGTGTGTGTGTGTGTGTGTGTGTTGTAGTGGTCATAAATTCTACCGAAAAAGATATGAAATTTTCGCATAGGCAAAGCCTGGGATGCCTTGAATAAAATGGATGTAATTTGGAAATCTGATCTACCTAACAACCTCAAGCGGAGACTCTTTCAAGCCACTGTAGAAGCGGCGTTATTTATGGTAACACTACTGGGACATTAACTAAAAATCTAGAGTCTAAGCTTCATTGAAACCAGACTCGGATTCTGAGAGCTGTACTTAACATCTCTTCGAGATGATATCCAACTAAATCACAGCTCTATGGACCCATCTCATTTCTATAATTTTAAACCCCAGAGTCTAGGCTTAATTGAACCTACACTCGGATGCTGAGAGCTATACTTAACATCTGAGACAACATCCAACTAAATCACAACTGTATGGCCGCATCTCTAATATTTCTACAATCTTATGCGAAAGTAGAATGCGCACTGCAGAACACTGCTGGCAAGCCACACAAGAACCTGCGAATGATCTACTGCTCTGGACACCCAGCCATGAAGCAAGACGGGCTGGTCACCCAGCAACCACCTACACTGACCACCTATGTTAGGACTCAGGATGCAATGTTAATAACCTTCCGACCTTGATGTAGGAACGTGATGGTTGGCGTGATAGACTCATGAATATTCGAGCTATAGCTCGACCGAATAAGAAACAAAATAATGGTAATATTAGCCATTTCCTTATAAGGAAACATGTCAGCATTCATTGACCGAGAAGCCAGTGAAAACTTAAATATTTATCGTAAAACAACTTCTCAGGAAAACAGGTTTCAAAAGTTCAGTAGCTTTTATAGCTCTTTCCATCACTGATGGAGGTTTCCTTCCTTGCCTTTTGCTTTTGGTTATGTGAGATGTCAGAATCTAGTTATTATTTTCTATCTGGACAAATTCCAGAGGATGTTCTTAAAAAAAAACATTAGCCAAGAATTATCCCCGATCTTTGCAAATCTTTTTAGCCGCTGCCTGAAGGAGATATTCTTCCCAAGTCTTTGGGCTGTCTTAAGTGTATGCTCTCTTTTCAAGAATTCTGCTCATCACCGTTTCTTAGTATTGACCCGTTAGCCTCATTAGGGACAGCAAATTCTTTAAAGCTATGATCAAAAAGAAGGTTGTGGTGTCAAACAATACGGATTTGGATTAGTTCAGTCCATTGTTGGCATCCTGTCCTTACTCACAGAATCTGTGAAAAAGAATGTGGCATTAGACAATAGATACATCACGAGGACGATTGATATATTGAAGGCCTTTGACAAGGTTTAATATAGGGCAGGGACCCTATGGCACACGTGCCACATGTGATTTACCAAGCAATATCCAATGGCACGCAACCGCAAATGACATCACAAAGTTCGAATCAATAACTACTACAACGCAAAGAAAATATTTACCTGTTTCAAAACAGCTCGCTCGTTGAACACCTATTAATAATAAAAACTTTAAAAAAAATTTTAAACAGTTTATTTCTATTTTTAAAAACAGTTTATTTTCTATTAATGTATATTATTGCATATATATATATATATATATATATATATATATATATATATATAACATATATTATAGAACATGTATGATAACCTTAATTTGTATAAAAAATACGTATACTATTGACACATTGAATGATTTTAAAACGATTTTAAAATCGGGACATAATTAGCAAAAGATTGCCGACTCCCTAGGTTGCTACACGAGATATCCCGCTATGGAATCACTGGAAGAGTTTTCTCAATTAAGTCCTTCTTAAAAGGTAGGTCTATCAAATCAGATGTTAATGGTCAGTCCCCCGAGGCTAATGCAAGCGCACCTGAAAGTTCGCTTTCTGCTTTACATTAATGATCCAAGAGCATATTCCGTTCTTTTATGAGCTATGCTGATGATACAACGATATATGGCTGCTAGATTCTAAATGTCCAGTGTTTGATGCTGATCTCATTTCTGACCGAGCTCAAACAGCTTAGCCGGTGGGTTCATTTTCGATACCTCGAAAGTCAAACCAGTGACATTACCAAGCCGACACTTAACTTTCATTTATCGCAAAGAAAGAGCGTGGTCTCTTAAGGAGTTCCTTTGCCTTCAACGCCCCAGGCCTCGAGTGGAACTCGTATATACGATCTATTGCCAAAGATGCTGGGAAAATAGTCGGTTCCCTGTACCACTCCAGTAAGAACTTGACTCCATGTTATCCTATCTACCTTTAAAAAATCCAGTTCGGACCGAAAATGGGGGTATTTCTGCGATATCTAGGCCGAGGCTGCCTAGCCTTCACTTTCATGTTTTGTTACAGTTCAAATACCGTCTATTCTGCCTTGTGGGTAATGGATTATTTTCCACCCAACAATTCTTTTCCCACAGACGAAACGGTGCGAGCCATGCACTATTCTATCGCTATTTGCATGGAAAATGTCCAAAAACGCGTTATATTCATTAATTCTATTAACCTCACAGCTAGGGCCTGCCACGTCGCGTACCCTGGGGCGAGTCACACTTATTCGTTTCTTATTTCATTAGTGAGAAGTAAGTTCCACAGGCACAGCTACTTCCCCGCTTCTTTGTGGAACCGACTCCCAAGAGAATGCTTTCCTGTCCACTAAAATCTTAACCTTTTAGTTTAGAGTAAACCATTATCTTTCCCACATATTCTCATAAATTGCACCTCTTAATCTTGCCACACACGCAACAAATGCCTTTTCAGTAACTCTCTACCTTACGTGTCTTTTGGATATTGCTTACGGAGGACATCAATAAAAAAAATGTCATATTCATTTTAGTTGTTGCTGCTGTTGAAAATCCACAAGTCATGCAGTTTCTGATTTCTTTTTTTGTAATTCTATAGTGTCAAATTCTTTTTTTGTAATTCTATAGTGTCAAATTCTTTTTTTGTAATTCTATAGTGTCAAATTCTTTTTTTGTAATTCTATAGTGTCAAATTCTTTTTTTGTAATTCTATAGTGTCAAATTCTTTTTTTGTAATTCTATAGTGTCAAATTCTTTTTTTTTGTAATTCTATTGTCAAATTCTTTTTTGTAATTCTATAGTGTCAAATTCTTTTTTTTCTAATTCTATAGTGTCAAATTCTTTTTTTTTGTAATTCTATAGTGTCAAATTCTTTTTTTTGTAATTCTATAGTGTCAAGTTCTTTTTTGTAATTCTATAGTGTCAAATTCTTTTTTTGTAATTCTATAGTGTCAAATTCTTTTTTAATTCTATAGTGTCAAATTCTTTTTTTGTAATTCTATAGTGTCAAATTCTTTTTTTTTAATTCTATGTCAAATTCTTTTTTTGTAATTCTATAGTGTCAAATTCTTTTTTTTAATTCTATAGTGTCAAATTCTTTTTTGTAATTCTATAGTGTCAAATTCTTTTTTTGTAATTCTATAGTGTCAAATTCTTTTTTGTAATTCTATAGTGTCAAATTCTTTTTTGTAATTCTATAGTGTCAAATTCTTTTTTTGTAATTCTATAGTGTCAAATTCTTTTTGTAATTCTATAGTGTCAAATTCTTTTTGTAATTCTTAGTGTTTCTTTTTTAAATAATTCTATAGTGTCAAATTCTTTTTGTAATTCTATAGTTTTTCTTTTTTGTAATTCTATAGTGTCAAGTTCTTTTTTTTAATTCTATAGTGTCAAATTCTTTTTTTTTGTAATTCTATAGTGTCAAATTCTTTTTTGTAATTCTATAGTGTCAAATTCTTTTTTTTGTAATTCTATAGTGTCAAATTCTTTTTTGTAATTCTATAGTGTCAAATTCTTTTTTTGTAATTCTATAGTGTCAAATTCTTTTTTGTAATTCTATAGTGTCAAATTCTTTTTGTAATTCTATAGTTCAAATTCTTTTTTTGTAATTCTATAGTGTCAAATTCTTTTTTTGTAATTCTATAGTGTCAAATTCTTTTTTTGTAATTCTATAGTGTCAAGTTCTTTTTTTGTAATTCTATAGTGTCAAATTCTTTTTTTGTAATTCTATAGTGTCAAATTCTTTTTTTGTAATTCTATAGTGTCAAATTTTTTTTTTTTAATTCTATAGTGTCAAATTCTTTTTTTTGTAATTCTATAGTGTCAAATTTTTTTTGTAATTCTATAGTATCAAATTCTTTTTTGTAATTCTATAGTGTCAAATTCTTTTTTTTGTAATTCTATAGTGTCAAATTCTTTTTTTGTAATTCTATAGTGTCAAATTCTTTTTTGTAATTCTATAGTGTCAAATTCTTTTTTGTAATTCTATAGTGTCAAATTCTTTTTTGTAATTCTATAGTGTCAAATTCTTTTTTTGTAATTCTATAGTGTCAAATTCTTTTTTGTAATTCTATAGTGTTCAAATTCTTTTTTTAATTCTATAGTGTCAATTTTTTGTAATTCTATAGTGTCAAATTCTTTTTTTTGTAATTCTATAGTGTCAAATTCTTTTTTTTGTAATTCTATAGTGTCAAATTCTTTTTTGTAATTCTATAGTGTCAAATTCTTTTTGTAATTCTATAGTGTCAAATTCTTTTTTTGTAATTCTATAGTGTCAAATTCTTTGTAATTCTATAGTGTCAAATTCTTTTTTTGTAATTCTATAGTGTCAAATTCTTTTTTTGTAATTCTATAGTGTCAAATTCTTTTTTTGTAATTCTATAGTGTCAAATTCTTTTTTTGTAATTCTATAGTGTCAAATTCTTTTTTTGTAATTCTATAGTGTCAAATTCTTTTTTTGTAATTCTATAGTGTCAAATTTTTTTTGTAATTCTATAGTGTCAAGTTCTTTTTTTGTAATTCTATAGTGTCAAATTCTTTTTTCTTTTTTTTGTAATTCTATAGTGTCAAATTCTTTTTTGTAATTCTATAGTGTCAAATTCTTTTTTGTAATTCTATAGTGTCAAATTCTTTTTTTGTAATTCTATAGTGTCAAATTCTTTTTTGTAATTCTATAGTGTCAAATTCTTTTTTTTTCTAATTCTATAGTGTCAAATTCTTTTTTGTAATTCTATAGTGTCAAATTCTTTTTTGTAATTCTATAGTGTCAAATTCTTTTTTTTTTCTAATTCTATAGTAATTCTTTTTTTGTAATTCTATAGTGTCAAGTTCTTTTTTGTAATTCTATAGTGTCAAGTTCTTTTTTTTAATTCTATAGTGTCAAATTCTTTTTTTTTGTAATTCTATAGTGTCAAATTCTTTTTTTGTAATTCTAGTGTCAAATTCTTTTTTTTAATTCTATAGTGTCAAATTCTTTTTTTTAATTCTATAAATTCTTTTTTTTTTTTAATTCTATAGTGTCAAATTCTTTTTTGTAATTCTATAGTGTCAAATTCTTTTTTTTGTAATTCTATAGTGTCAAATTCTTTTTTGTAATTCTATAGTTCAAATTCTTTTTTGTAATTCTATAGTGTCAAATTCTTTTTTTGTAATTATAGTGTCAAATTCTTTTTTTTGTAATTCTATAGTGTCAAATTCTTTTTTGTAATTCTATAGTGTCAAATTCTTTTTTTCTATAGTGTCAAATTCTTTTTTGTAATTCTATAGTGTCAAATTCTTTTTTTGTAATTCTATAGTGTCAAATTCTTTTTTTGTAATTCTATAGTTTTTTTTTTGTAATTCTATAGTGTCAAATTCTTTTTTTGTAATTCTATAGTGTCAAATTCTTTTTTGTAATTCTATAGTGTCAAATTCTTTTTTGTAATTCTATAGTGTCAAATTTTTTTTGTAATTCTATAGTGTCAAATTTCTTTTTTGTAATTCTATAGTGTCAAATTCTTTTTTTGTAATTCTATAGTGTCAAATTCTTTTTTTAATTCTATAGTGTCAAATTCTTTTTTGTAATTCTATAGTGTCAAATTCTTTTTTTTAATTCTATAGTGTCAAATTCTTTTTTGTAATTCTATTGTAATTTTTTTTGTAATTCTATATAAATTCTTTTTTGTAATTCTATAGTTCAAATTCTTTTTTAATTCTATAGTGTCAAATTCTTTTTTGTAAATTCTTCTTTTTTTCATAATTCTTTTGTAATTCTATCAAATTCTTTTTTGTAATTCTATAGTGTCAAATTCTTTTTTTGTAATTCTATAGTGTCAAATTCTTTTTTTGTAATTCTATAGTGTCAAATTTTTTTTGTAATTCTATAGTGTCAAATTCTTTTTTGTAATTCTATAGTGTCAAATTCTTTTTTGTAATTCTATAGTGTCAAATTCTTTTTTGTAATTCTATAGTGTCAAATTCTTTTTTTTGTAATTCTATAAAATTCTTTTTGTAATTCTATAGTGTCAAATTCTTTTTTGTAATTCTATAAAATTCTTTTTTGTAATTCTATAGTGTCAAATTCTTTTTTTTGTAATTCTATAGTGTCAAATTCTTTTTTTGTAATTCTATAGTGTCAAATTCTTTTTTGTAATTCTATAGTGTCAAATTCTTTTTTTTGTAATTCTATAGTGTCAAATTCTTTTTTGTAATTCTATAGTGTCAAGTTCTTTTTTTGTAATTCTATAGTGTCAAAATTCTTTTTTGTAATTCTATAGTGTCAAATTCTTTTTTTTTTTCTGAAATTCTATAGTGTCAAATTCTTTTTTTGTAATTCTATAGTGTCAAATTCTTTTTTGTAATTCTATAGTGTCAAATTCTTTTTTTGTAATTCTATAGTGTCAAATTCTTTTTTGTAATTCTATAGTGTCAAATTCTTTTTTGTAATTCTATAGTGTCAAATTCTTTTTTGTAATTCTATAGTGTCAAATTCTTTTTTTGTAATTCTATAGTGTCAAATTCTTTTTTTTAATTCTATAGTAAATTCTTTTTTTGTAATTCTATAGTGTCAAATTCTTTTTTGTAATTCTATAGTGTCAAATTCTTTTTTTAATTCTATAGTAATTCTATAGTGTCAAATTCTTTTTTGTAATTCTATAGTGTCAAATTCTTTTTTTGTAATTCTATAGTGTCAAATTCTTTTTTGTAATTCTAGTGTCAAATTCTTTTTGTAATTCTATAGTGTCAAATTCTTTTTTGTAATTCTATAGTCTTCTTTTTTGTAATTCTATAGTGTCAAATTCTTTTTTGTAATTCTATAGTGTCAAATTCTTTTTTGTAATTCTATAGTGTCAAATTCTTTTTTGTAATTCTATAGTGTCAAATTCTTTTTTTGTAATTCTATAGTGTCAAATTCTTTTTTTGTAATTCTATAGTGTCAAATTCTTTTTTTGTAATTCTATAGTGTCAAATTCTTTTTTTGTAATTCTATAGTGTCAAATTCTTTTTTTGTAATTCTATAGTGTCAAATTCTTTGTAATTCTATAGTGTCAAGTTCTTTTTTTGTAATTCTATAGTGTCAAATCCAGGAACCTACAAGCCTTATTCGCTCCAAGTCATGTTTAATCAACGGTTTAAGTATATACAGTAGAATCCCTGACAATCGAACTAAGAAGGCCTTCCGGATATGAGGAATTGGTTACAAAGTCTGGATATGAGAGGTTATATTGAGATTAAAATAAAAGAACTGGAATCAGATTTTCAATGTTTTATAGTAAACAAAATAAGCTAATGGTGAGTGAAATATAACAGAAATGATTTTAAGGACAAAGAAATAATTTATGTAATGAAAATTCATTAAATTAAGTATGCCACTTATGCAAAACAAATAATGTAACGAGGATTTTTTAATCGCTGTTGCATGATGATTCTTTCTCTTCTAATGTCATTCTCAACTTTTTCCGCATTTCGTTTTGCTTTTGTTCTTGAATTGTTTTAAACGAAAGACACTTTTTAACTCTGCGTGCGTTATTGCAATCGTCATAGCTGAATGCTGGCTTTCTTTCCATAAAACTGACAATCTTCAATAACTTTTCCAATTTCAGTCCAGGTTTCATCACAATCGTGTTTTTTATTTCCTTGTTCATTGTGAAAGTGTGAACGTTGGAGAATAGTTTCTCTGGAAGATTTTATATCATACAATGTTGACCTTCCTATGTTAATCACAATTTCAATGAACTTTCACCAGCGTCTACTCTGTTTAAAATGTCCACTTTTTTGCAATATCTTCAATGTTGTTCTTTTCCTCTTATTCCCATCATCTTTTGAACCAATACAAGCCATTAGGGTGAAATAAGCATAAGTAATTATCCAAATTAAATTTCCTGAAAAACAGAAATTTCAAATCAATTACATACCACACAAATAGTTCAAATATACACATCAAAATGATGTCCGGATATGCGGGATTTCGGATATGAGGCAGTCCGATATGAGGGATTCCAGATATGAGGGATTCCGGTTATGCGGGATTCTACATTCTGTGCGAAAAAAAGAATCTCACAGAAATCGAATCATTTCTGTGCAAAACAGGCTACAAATTCGAATTTCCACATTAGCATTTATTAACCAATGAGCGACGTTATCTTAAACGTCATCAATGCCTTCAAATTTCAGACGATCACGTGTATGTTGTCTGGTACGGAATTCGAGAGATCACTCCAGAAAATGATCAACAATATTTTCCCTCCTGAAAAGATATATTTAAAAATTGGGAAATATATTTATTAACCAATAAACTTCTGAGTTTAGTACATTTAACTTTTACCTTCATTGATCCTATTTTTTTCTTATAAATATCGTCACATAAATTCACAAAATCAGTTTTTTGATAAACCTTTGACCAGAAATGTTTTAGTGCAATATTGATTACCCACCATTCGTATAATTATTGAGTTTAAGTATCTTCTTATGAAATTCGTCTTGTTCTTTTTTAAGCAAATTATACAACACGAAAAACGTATTAACGAAGATAGGTAAACAAAGCGAATACTAGCAGTAGTAATAACATAGCGCCGACTGCTGGAAATTTTGCTTGCATACATAAAACAACGCAAATACGTGACTTTATAATCGTATACAGCTTTTTAGTTCATACCAATGCAATTCATTGTCGTTATGTTGTAAAAAAAGAATAAATATTTTCGTGGAAATTTGCGAGTAATTTGTAATTAGTTTGTTTCAACTGGAAACAAAGATAACTTTTATACTCAATAATAAAAAAAATATTTAACTTTGTAGAGCTGTGCTTGAAGTTTATTTCTTTTTTTAGCTTTTGGCTCTACACATATACACACATACACACACACAAACACACACACACACACATATTATATATACAGACATAGATGTATATAGTTTTAAGGTATGCTATATTTATAGGTGAAGGTGCTCAATATCAGGTATAGAGCCTGTGTAAATATAAAAATGGACACTTAGGTCTATACCAAGTGGTGTCAGTTTGTTTCATGCTTAAATGCAATCTAATCGTGTTCAAGTATAAAACAGACAGTCGCCCTCTACTCTGTTTTGACTTCAGTTCCCTTATATATATATATATATATATATATATATATATATATATATATATATATATATATATATATATACACTCTCCTTTTCCCTATTTATTGATAGAAAGAAATTGTGTGACAATGACTGGCATTTTCACGCATAAATTTACCAAATGTTCTGAAATTCCGAGCGCTTTCGGCTATACTTTCAGCCATTATCAAGGATGATTTTATTTTTTATTTTTAACTTGTGTATGTGTATGTTTCTAGAGTTATAGGGATGTTTTATTTTCCAAACACGGTCACCACATTAGGGCCGTGTTCGTAGTTAATATTATTGAATGTTGCCTTTTTATTGTTAAGGCATTTTTCTTTTTTATTGTTAAGACATGTAGTAATGTTACTTTTTTATTATTAAGACATGTTTATGTTACACCTAATCGACCATAACTTCATTAGAACCCATTTTACACACACACAAACTTACCAGACTCCATCCTAAACATACTAGTAGAAAATACAAACATAAAAAACTTCATCCACCTATAGAAAAAGATTAAAAATGATGGAAGCCCTAATAATAAATAAGAAAAGGCCAATACTCAATAATATCAACTACGAAAACAGCCATAATGTACTGACCGTGTTCAGTAGATAAAACATCCCAATATCACTAGATACATATACACAACTCATACATCGAGTTAAAAAGTAAAAAATAAAATCATCATTGATAATGGTTGAAAGTATAGCCGAAGGCGCTCGGAATTGCAGGATATTTGGACATCTTCTACACACTCTGGGTCCAGAAAAGAAAACACTTTTTCAAACACAGAGAAAAATTAAATAAAATGCTTAATCGCAGTACCTTGTCTGTCGTCTTTAATGATATATATATATATATATATATATATATATATATATATATATATATATATATATATATATATATATATATATATATACTAGGGTTATGACTTTTTTGTAACCTATGTTTCTGTGTCATAAATCGCTTTTTTTTGTTCAAAAGTAATGAACAATGCATTAATTTCTTTTATTTTTTGAAAAGGGTCCCTCAAACCGAAAATTCGAATTTACCATATACGCAATGAGGCTAAAAAAATTAAAATCTTTCAGAAGCTTTATTTGCAGTTGGATTGTACTTATATATTTCGACGCATTTAATAATTTATAGCTTTAGCATAACATATAACGATAACAAATAAAGAAAAACAGGTTCTAGAAAACTCCAGAAAGTTCTAGAAGGCTCCAGAAAGTTCTAGAAGGCTCCAGAAAGTCATAGTACTACTATTCTTATATATGATTTTAGAAATTTCTTGTTTGGAATGACAATTTTTAAATATAAACTTAATAAAACCTTCCTTCATTATTTTTTAACAAAAGTTCATCGAATCATGATACAGGAAATCTATTACCGTAATCCCCCATTTATAATACACCTTCATCCATAATACGCACACCTAAAATTGTGCTGAAAGTGTGGGAAAATGCTTCTATTCACGCATAATACGTCCCCCCCCCTTGTTTGGTAATCAAACCCTATAAGTTGTATCTCTCCAATTTCATTACAGCCAGTGTTTCCTATCCTTATTCAAGCTGTAATTGAAGATATTTATCAAAATTTCCGATCATCACGATTCTAAGAGGAAACGGAAATACCTATATTGCACCTAATGCACAGACTCATTAACCTTTTTTTGTTCAATAAAATGAGCAATCTACCGGATCTGTATGTGTGACAGAGAGAGAGTCTGGGAAACACACACACATTATAGTATATTTTTTTAGTGAAATTGGAGTAGATTTGAATAGCGAAATTAAATCAGAGCATTTTGTTTACTGATGGGGAAATCTGATCTAGGGCAGAAGTTGTAGCCATTGAATCTGGGTCATGCAAATGGTCGAACTAATTTTTATCGTTTAAAAATTGAAAGTGAGCTGAGTAAGCCAGAAGGAACTTTGGAATTCACATGATTTTGGTTGAAGCAGCCAGAACCCCGTGATAATCGCGTGCGAAGTAGTAGGGCCGAGGGTCAGTTATAAAAGCCGGGTTTATCTATATAAACGCGTAGTTATGCTGAAAAAGCAGACTGGAGAAAATTCTTGAAGAGAAAAG
Organism: Acanthosepion pharaonis; assembly: GCA_903632075.3. Lineage (NCBI taxonomy): Eukaryota > Metazoa > Mollusca > Cephalopoda > Sepiida > Sepiidae > Acanthosepion > Acanthosepion pharaonis. The sequence goes on along the minus strand of CAHIKZ030001294.1, from coordinate 169,665 downwards.
AAATAAATAGGCCTGGGCAAGGGTTGGGAGGAGGAACGCCACTATAACTTTAAGCCCCGCACAGAAACCTTTATCCCTCCATCGCAAGAATCATATATCGTTCTGAGACGATTTAACAAGATAATCACATACACTCTCTCTGTGTCTATAATCCAGTGTATGAGTTTTTACGTTACATACTTTTCTTTTCTGTAACCCGTTTCTTTTCTTTTAACAATTCAACCATTGAATCGATGTTTGTCCGGCTTTCTGCAGATATTAATTTTTTTTTTTTTTTTTTTGCTGCATTCTAAATTTCTTAGCGCAGACTCTCCAGCCGTGTCTAGATCTTCAGTCGACCGTGAATGGACGGACATCACTTCTACTTTCTGGATCAAACAAATCACAACGTGGGCAAGAAGCAGGATTAAACCAGCGGACCGGTCGTATAATCTACGGATGCTCAGGGGACCTATGGTCATTCCCTTAAGTCTGGTTAGGACCGAGTAGACACATCAACCCCGAGAGTAAGACGTCGGAGGTTGAGGGGCTGGGGCGAAAGTGTTAGATATGTAGTTTTTCACAACAACAAAAAATGGTTTTAAACACAGAATAATATTATTCCAATTTACTTTTATGATAATTCTTGTTTTATTTTACGGCAATCTTTTAAAGATTTTTTGTAGCTGTGCATAATACGCGCCCCTGATTTTGCTTATTATTTTTTAGAAAAAGAAATGCGTATTGTACATGGGGAATTACGGTAGTTGACAAAAAATTAAAAAGATAACTCTTAATATCTATACACATGCAACGACTCAGTTATTCGTATCGTTAAATATTTTTAAGAATCGATCATGTCTCTTTTTTTTACTTTTTTTTTTTTTTTTTTTTGAGAAATCAAATTCAATTTAACAAATATATTGTCCGGATAACAGAAACCTGTTTAGCCTTTCAAAATAACATTCTCAGCCAATTTCCCAAGGGTGTTGGCTTCTAAATTTAATATTTTCGATCTTTACATCGCTGCTTCGTGTCAAAGGTTAACTTGAAGTCGACATAAATAAAAACGCATATTTTTGTGGTCGATTTTCCGAACATTGTGTGCGGTTTGCTTTCAAAGAGAAGAACTTGCTTTTCTTCAAATGCAATTTCGACGTGTCACTTCCGATTAGGCCGCCATTTTTATGTCTAAGCTCAGCATCCTCTAAATCAAGAATGGTTACTTTGCTAATTGTTGAAAGTAGTCAAAAGAAAAATAATTTAATCATATGCTTTTAATCATTTCTTCTGTTGAAACTTGACTAATGCATGGAATAATAATGCAACACAAAATGTACTTAGAACAAAATGTATTGAAACAAGAAAGTGTACACAATATTTACATATAGTCTTTTGTATATTCCTGGTAAGTCCGTTCCTGGAAAATGTGTTGACTGAGTCGCAGTCGGGCAGAGTCTCGGGTTGAATCTCTTGATTCCTTCCTCTCTTCCCGGTACCAACCATATTTATATGGTCGGTACTCCACTATGCAAATTAGGTGGATCCTACCACAACATCTTCCCAAGACGGCGCTAAAGCCACTAAGACGTAATGGGTTACTGAGTGTGAAAGAGTCTCCGAGAAAAATAAAAAAACATTATTAAAGAGAGAAGACTATAAAAGCACAGTTTACAAGGAGACAGAACATGACGATTGACACTGCATTTACATTTTTGAAGATCAAAATTAACAGGAAAGGAAGCAGTCGGCAGAGATTTCCACAAGCGAGAAGTGTGAGAGAAGAAACTGTTAGCATAGAATGTTCTGCGACGTTTTTGATGCCATTTCCGTAGGAATTTCCTGTGTCTCTTGTTGGAAGAAGATTCTGGGGGTCGTTTTCGACTGATTCTACAGAGTTAAATCTTTTGTCATTTAAATTCTTCTGTAGCGACCGGAAGAAATAAGAATTTGAAAGAGTTAGGAAAAAACGGTGGATGCTTGAGGGTTTCCCATTTCAAATCTTTAAGCTTCTGCAACGTCTGTTTTGCAACGTTCGGTTTTGCATATAATGGCACCTTTTCGATTTGCCAAAATCGGCCGTTTTTCTTGAATAGCCGCATTGAGATTGGTGAATCAATCTCAATACTGGCTGGAAGATTCTCAGAGTGAATTATCACTCTGCAATCTCATCAAAAGGACAGCAAAACCTTCATTGGATGCAAACCCGCTTTAACAACAAATTCTGCACAAAAACAAGCTTGTTTCTATCTCCGCTTGAATCGAACGTTATCATAAATGGTCCATTTTTTCATCACCTGTGGCAATTCTGTCCAAGAATGGCTCCTTTTCGTAACAGCGAAGAGATCGTCTCAGAAACACAGTCGAGATTGTTCTGTTCCATCACAGAATGTATCAAGTTTGAAAACGAACCCAAATCTCTTCAGATAGCGAAAGGCAGATGAGATATCGATTTTCAAACAGCAATCTCTTCTGTCGAAACCTTCGGTTTATTCGCCACGATGGCAAGCAGGGAGGTTTAATAGACATCGGAGTTTCGCCCGGGGCGTGGTTGATCGTTTAGGTTAAAATCACTCTGACGAAATCTGCCGAAACCTCTTTTTAGACATCTGAAGAGTTGGACCACGATCCAAATCAACTTCTGATTTTTTTCTTTTTGGCCCACTTCCGACGCTTACTCCTTCAGAGAGCATAATATAGCGAAAGTGCAACTTTTCATCCTCCGTCTTTAAGGCTTTCATTTGTGGACAAAATGTCAACATTGAACAAAGTCTGAATCGGAACTGAACGATGCAATATTTCAATCTCGAACACTCCAGAAATCAGCACAAAAAAAAACAGCGGTGACAAGTTGTGGTTATTTTATATTACCAATGAAAATCGAACACAAACTTTTGTAATGATCTGATATTTATAGGAAAGGAACAGAGAAGCTATCTTACAACGATGGGAAAGTGGCTGAAGCTAAGATGTCAGGTCAGGACCAATAACATTGCAGATTCTTCTTGGTATTTTGTCAGGAATCTCTAGACATTACCATACCAGGTATGACAACGATACCCAATGCGTTTACAAGTGGTAGACTCATAAACATGTAAGATAGATTCTAGCGATAAAATTGTCTAGAACGATACCGTGGACCAACTTTCTTAGCACTCTGACCTAGCTAACTTAATTTACTGAATCATGGTAGACAATTTTTCTTACAGATTTATAAGTTAAACATTCATCTATGGATTGAATATTGCTGCCACATCTGGTCTGGTGCTACGTATTTAGAGATTCCTGAGAAAATCAAAAGAATACGCAATGTTATTGGTCCTGACCTGGCATTTCGGCTTCACTCACTTTACCACTGCTGTAACATTGCTTCCTCGTGATTTTTGTATAAATACTTTCATCGAAATTGTTTCATGGTAATTATTCTGATGAGCTATCCTCTTTGGTACCTAGACTTTATGAATTTAAGCGCAGTACTAGATTGGCAGCTAGGTCTCAGAATTTTACAGTTGAAATGGCTAGATGTAACCGTAAGTTCTATGCTAATAGCTTCTACTGTTGCACTTCTCGCTTGTTGGACTCTCTTCCAGTTTCTTGTTATTCAATCAACTTTGATCAGCGCTGGGGCACCACCAAAAAGAAAAAAGCTCATCAAAGCAGTTACCATGAAAATATTTGTAGAAAAGACAGAGGGAAGCCACGTCAAGTCGGTGAGAAAGTGAATGATGTCGAGATGCCAGGTCAGGATCGATTATATTGCAAATACTTCTTTGGATTTTGTCAAGAACCTCGAGATGTACAGCAGGAGTACCAGACCAGATATAGCAGCAGGATTCAATGCACGAACGAATGGTAAATTTGTAAATGTACAAGTTGGATTCTGACGAAAAAAAAAAAAACATCTGGCACGACCCAACTTTCATTGCAGGAGATGCAGCTATTGATTCGTCAATTTAAAGTTTACTTAATCTGAATTGAAACAAATAATAATTTTTTGTTTAAAATATCGCCGTTTATATAAAAACAACCTACTTCCGTGTTAAGACATTTAATGACAACTTGTTTTGAAAATGTATCTAGGGAGGCGATAACTGCTATAAAATTACATGATGAATGCAACGTAAACGCTTTTTTATATTTTTTTAATTACCTAGTAATAAAAACTGGCACTAAAAAATTAAAAAATATTTTAAGCATTCTAATTTTTTTAATTTTAGGTACTTTGGCTTAGTTACGAAGACGCTTGCTGAGGAAATGTTAGAAACTGCCAATAATTGTTAAATTTACTAGACTTTCTGCTCTTATTTTCTGTAATATCGTGTCCAGAAGTCAGGATTTAGAAAAATCGGCACGTTTATATGCGCACAAAAAATTCAAAATTCTTTTTAGGATACTGGAAGTCATTGAATTGTAGTAAGCTTTTCCATTTATGATTAGTAAATACATTTTTTATTTAATAACAAAATCACTTGATCGATACAAATTAATGCAAAATTTTAAAAGATTTTAAGTTTATGAATTATTATTATTAAAATTTCTTAAAAATGAAAAAAAATCTTGTAAATATTTATTATTCACGGAAAAAATGTTTGTCATACAACAATAATGTCCACAATATATTTTACTTATAAAAGCAATGAAAAGCTCTTCTAATTAAATAATGTCTTAGTTTTAAATGCATTTTTTTATAATTCAGTGCAGATTTTCTGTAAGTTATGGTCCTGTTTGACCAAAAACCTGGTGATCTAACTTCTCTGATGACTTGTCCTTATAAGTAATATAAACCTTTATCGCTATAGGCATGAATTTCCCGAAATTTCATAAAATTAAATAAGTTGGGGGACTTTCTCAAAATAAATATTTTCTAATATAATGTTATTCAGTTGTAAATAAGTTCTAAAAGTTTCATTAAAATCGGACAATTATCTGATTTTTGCAAGAATTTCCAATTAAATGTTTTTCACTGTAAAAAGACGCTAAAATTTCCCAGACTAATTTAGGGCACAACGTCGACAAGTGAAACAAGATTTTTAAACAAAATTTCGAAGCTTCTAAAAGGATTGAAAAATATAATTTAATAATCAAAAAATCTTTTGGTCTATCCTCTTAATAATAACAAAGATTTTGCTAAAAGTTTTTTTTATTAAGTTTGGGTCATTTTTCATCATGGTATGATTATTTTTAGCGAATCTGTCGATATCAGATAGATATATGGACGAAATACAAATGTGTAAGACAAATAGCTGCAATAATGGCCAAATCCCAAATTTCCAGGAACCGGTTCTTTAAAGGCAGATAATCTTTACGAACCTATTCTGTCTATTTTCTTTTCAATCTGAGAATTGAAACAAACCGTTTTGATAATTTGCTAGAAAACATTTATTCATTAAGATATTTTTAGATTGAAATTTTGTTCTCATATTTCTGTTCAGAAGTATGATGCTTTTTGACTGGAGTGTCATCAATTGTGTCATGGTTTCTGAGCCATATTCAGACTGAATCTCTATAGTCCCAGAAATCCAGTGAAAGATCTATCAGATTTATTACTAGAAGATTTGCCACAGTTTTATTTTTTAAGATGAATTTCTTTTGTCAGAATAAATTATGTTCATCACAGAAAACCATCCCTCAGTCTCCAGCCTTACAATGCAATTGTATTAGCTATTTAGCTATTACAGCAATGTTATTAGCTATTTAGCTATTATTAGCTAGTTAGCAATTGCTGCAATGTTATTAGCTATTTAGCTTTTACAGCAATGTTATTAGCTATTTTGCTATTATAGTAATGGTATTAGCTATTTAGCTATTACAGCAATGGTATTAGCTATTTAACAATTACAGCAATGTCATTAGCTATTTAGCTATTATATATCGGCTATTAATATATGAGATTATATTCGGGTAATCCAACAACCGCTCTGCTAAGCTTTTATATTTTTAAGAATCTGTTCGCGCGAACCGGTGGAAAATGATAGGATACCAGCACTGGATAAATGTATACATCATTTTTTTTTTTTTTTTTTTTTTTTACCATTCCTAGTGTTCATATTATTAGAGTAATGGTTGCATTTAAATGCCAAATCGTTACATTTTCTGTTTACATTCTTGGGGGACTTTTTCGCGACTTTGGACTTCTCGAGGTACATTTCTTCTTCTTCTTCTTCTTCTTCTTCTTATTATTATTATTATTATTATTATTATTATTATTGCTGTTGTTGTTGTTGTTTTGTCTTTGTTCGTCTGAATTTGTTTTCCTGTTCTACATCTCTTTTCTTCCCACTCTTCTTCTTCTTCTTCTTCTTATTATTATTATTATTATTATTATTATTATTGTGTACTTACTTCCTCTAATTAAGAGATGAAATGTCCTCACTCACCACAGAGCCTAAAGTTATTCGACAAAGGCTTCAGTCGCCGGCCTCACGCACTCATTCGTCGCGTCTCCACCGGAAACCAAAACGAGACTTACGCAGTGGCGGGGAAATCTTTCAGAAGACATGTCAACGAATGGGTGAAAAAAATGAGGATGAAGAGGAGGAGAAGGAGGAGGAAGAGAAGGTTAAATCCGAAAACGGTGACGTCATTACCTCCTCTTGGGCGTCCCAAGCTGTTGCACCGATCATCTCCTGGTCAAACTCACTGAACCCGAGTATTTGGTTACAGACGTACCTTAAAAATAACTTTGCGCTATTTATTTTCATAGTTACTTAGCTTGCAGAAGCTCAAGGCCAAAGTGCTGGGGAAATAACTTAGTCTGTGATAAAAGGTGGAAAGGTTCAAGTCGTTTCTTTTTTTATCGTTCTACATCTTAAAGTGAACCTCGAATGTTTTACTCATAAATAGTCAGAGAAAAAGCCAAACTCGGAAAACAGTCACAATTTTTTCTCATGGCGAGTAAAATATTATTAAAAAATGTCACGTTTAATTTACAGCAATTACATTAGGATAAGTCATAAGTAATTTCCGTTAACTGAACTTTACTTAAATAGAAGATAAATGATCTATCTATCTATCTATCTATCTATCTATCTATCTGAAATTTGTTACTTAGCTGATTGATATTACCTTAAGCATCCCGACTGGAGAATTTCTTGGACGTGCCCCCCAACAATCACTCCGTTCACATAAGGAGATCTGTCTGCTTGCCTGTCTGCTTGCCAGTCTGTTAGGTTGAGTCATTAGTAATTTCCGTTACTGGGAATCAGTTGTAACAACGCATGTATCACATTAGCTGCTAATCCTAAGTGGCAATTAATAATTTGGAGTACACTGTCTTACTTAAGTTTTTACAGGGCATGGGGGGGTTTACTGCTACATCAGGTTGAAACAGCGATTTCCGTACGATCACCGAAGTTAAGCAACGTCGAACCTGGCCAGTACCTAGATGGGTGACCACTTGAGAATATCAGATGCTGAAAACTTGGATGTGCAGGTGGTATAAGGATAATGGCTTGGGATTTTTAATCGGAGAGCCGAGTTCCAATTCCAGTTGGAAATTCAAAAAAAAAGATGGGAAAAAGATACGAATCCACCTAAGAATCCCCAGCTATGGGTTAATTAGTAAGATGTGTATCACTAAATCATTATTATGTCCCCCCCCCGCAAAATTCTTACAACCGAAAAAAATATTTCCCGTCTTTAAATAACCTGCAAAAGGTTGATAAGTCGTAAAAACGAATCAATCAATCGATGAAATACGGATTAGTTCCGCAGGTATGACTTATTTTGTATTTATTTACATTCTCTGGAATATGTGGTTAGAAACAACGACGGCCACAAAATGAGGGATCAGTTTATATAGTGATTGTCATATAGAATTGATCCCTCACTTTATATTCACATTATAATTACTTGTTTGCTGATTGGGCATTAAAAAAAATCTTGTAATCTAAAAATATTTCCCATCTACGCAGACATGTCTTTTAGATTTATTTATATTCTCTGAGTTATAAAGGTATAGAAACTACCGTGGCCACAAAGTGAGGGATCAGTTTGTATATTGATTGTAAAATAGACTTCATCCCCACTTTATATCCACAGTATAATTTCTTGTTTGTTTTTCTAATTATGGATAGGTATGAATCCGACTCTTCTCCCCCAGCTATGCGTTAATTAGTAAGATTTGTATCATTAAACCATTATTATCTTAAAAAAATCTTGCAACCTAAAAATATTTTCTGGCTTTAAATAACCTGCAAAAGGTTGATGAGCCTTAGAAAACAAATCAATTAACCAAGCAAGCAAGTAGGACGATGGAAACATACACAATGAATTGAAGGAAAATGTCGCCTCCTCCAAGACAGCGCAAGATCGTATACAGCAAGAATAACAATAGAAATAATTTTGGAATACACTTAGCCTGTTCTACCTATAGCCGGTAAAAAAAAAGTCACAGAAAAAAAGCCACATTTTTGGCTAGGAAAATTTCACAATTACTTTATAGTGGTTGTTAAGAAAGTCCTCTATTTCTGTTGAGTACTTCACTAATGTATGCGTCCAACTCTATGCGCAACAGAAACTGAGGATAAAACGATCCAACCTCTAAAAAACGTTTTCTAACAAAAACATTAAAATTTGAATTTTTTATTTATGAAACTAGAATGTTGTCCACTTTTGGAATAAGAGGCTGAAATTTTGTCCATTTTTGGAATAAGAGGCTGTAATTTTGTCCACTTTTGGAATAAGAGGCTGAAATTTTGTCCACTTTTGGAATAAGAGGCTGTAATTTTGTCCACTTTTGGAATAAGAGGCTGAAATTTTGTCCATTTTTGGAATAAGAGGCTGAAATTTTGTCCACTTTTGGAATAAGAGGCTGAAATCTTGTCCACTTTTGGAATAAGAGGCTGAAATTTTGTCCACTTTTGGAATAAGAGGCTGTAATTTTGTCCACTTTTGGAATAAGAGGCTGAAATTTTGTCCACTTCTGGAATAAGAGGCTGAAATTTTGTCCACTCGGTGCTAACCATTGTCCCGTTGCTTTCTTTCTTTCTTTTTTTTTTCTGTGATTTTTTTTACCTAGATTCGTTCTATCCCAACCCGCTATATTCACCTGACCTTACAGCGGCCGGTATATTACCTTTCCTCGATCGCTGTTAGACGCTTTGACCGTGAAAACTTTCTCGAATGAACGCCAGATTCAAGAATCCGCCTAAAAACTTTTTCACATCAAAACATTTTTTTTTCTCAAAAAGTATCAAAGCCTGATAAGTGGCAATAAGTCAATGTAAATAACGGTGAATATATATATTTAATTATTTCAAGCAATGCAATAAAGCCACTAAGACACAACGAAAAACATTAAGGTGCGAGAACAGTAAAAGAAGAGCAATTAGGAAGACAGTAGATAACGATTGACATTTCATTTAGATTTTTAAAGATCAAAGTTAGCTGGGATGCAAGAAACACAGGTGAGAAGTGCGAGAAAAGAAACTGTTAGCATAGAATTTATGGTTACATCTAGCCATTTCAACTATAAAATGATAAGACCTAGCTGCCAATCTAGTACTGCACTTAAATTCATAAAGTCTAGGTACCAAAGAGGAAAGCTCATCAGAACAATTACCATGAAAGTATTTATGGCAAAGGTACAGGGAAGCTACATTACAACAGTGGGAAAGTTACTGAAGCCGCGATGCCAGGTCAGGACCAATAACATTGCAAATTCTTCTTTGGATAAGAACAAAGTTGATAAACAAAACAGAAAATCATTTATGACTCAACCTAAAAGTTATAAAATAATTAATATTTTAATGAAGCAAATACTGGCGATAAAAGTCTTATTTCATTTACAATCAGGGCCGGTGCATACTACCTCCGATGGGGGGGGGCGTTAAACCTGATTGGGGGCCCCGGGCATTGCTTTGTGTCTTATCCACTTTGCTTTTTTCTCTCTACATTTATATACGCGTTATAAATTAAACTAAACCCAACAGCCTATTAAAGAATTATATTTTTTAACGGATTTTGACGTCATTCTAAGTTTTTTGTCCAAAGCCGTGAATTTGTTTTTTGCCCATGTTAAGTCTCGAAAAAACACGATATAAAATTCACTTTTTTTTATCCAAAATGTTGAATGCGTTAAAAATTCTTCAACGTTTTAACAAGAAAAATCTCAAATTGATATAAAAATGGCGGCAAAACATTGTTGATTTACTTAAGATGGAATGATCTATTATGACATGTCTCTAATTTATATTTAGATGCATTGTATTTATTATTTATTTTTCTAGTTGAATTGTTCACCTGTATTGCATATGATTCATTATTGTGCATAATTAGGTTAGAATAAAATTTGCATTTTATATGAGCCCTTACCTTTTGAAAATTGAGATGTAATAGAGTGTGTGCGTGTGATAGATTGGAGGATATCATAAATCGGCGGGGGCGGGGGGTCTATGCGATCTTTGCGCCGGCCTTGTTTACACTAACAGAATAATTAAATACATAGACGTTCAAGTCGAATAAGTAGGCACATTTAACGATCTGTGTCTTAACGATCTGTGTTTTAATTATGGACAGAAAATTCAACAGCGAAATTCGGAGGCGCATTGGAATAACGAAAGATGCCTTCCAGAAGCTAAGTATTGTGATAAATGAAAAATTCATTGCAAACGTTCTATTACTAAAGATGCTGGGAAAAATCTGTCTGTATTTCTGAGATGAGGTATTATGTACACTATTTACATTTTTCGGATTATTGTCATCATCTTTGTCGCCATATTTACTACAACGTTTCGGCTCTTGTACGCTCCGGCCTTCTTCAGGGGTTTGAAATGTCGAACAGAACCCTTTATTTCGCTCACTGGGATAGACTGTTCTAGTTCCACGTGCCATGTCTAATGGATGTCAGTTATCAGTTATCTCCTGTTAATTCCCCTCTCCAAGTTCTCCACCGACTTAACCAGGTATTAAACTCACACTCTTTGGGTCCTGTCACTGGATCTAACCAACGCCTTGATCCACTGTGCCATAGGTCCTTGGGGAAAATGTTTTATTCACTGTAGTGCTCTAGTAAGTATCTATCCCGCTGCTACAAACTATCTTTATAAGAGCCAGACCAGACCAAGAATGGTATGTTGCTGCCATATCTGCGTTGGAGCTTCTAAATCCTTACTTTCCTGTCTTGATAGAGCTCAAAAGTGCCTACGCGGACTTGTAGGTGATGAATTATTTTCCATCTTTCAATCCTAATACAAGCTAGGCATATAAAAGCGAATTTATACATTTTCTTTATTTTTGAGAATTGACAACAAAAATAATAAACATCTTTATTTATTAATTCATTTACATTATTTATCTATTAGATTGTTTATTGGAATGGTTGACAAACCTTCGCTTAATTGTCAGTTGATTTAAACTTAATAAAATGGTAAAGAATAAGGATTTCTTTATAGTTGGTTCACGTATTTTAATAATTTAGTAAATGTTTATAAAATGGCGAATAAAAATTGTTTTCATATCTCTTTATGAATTGGTAATGATTGCATTAATATAATTGTATTAATTTTTTGAATGTTGGAAATATAAAATTATTCTTGTAAATAAAAAATCTAATACATAGTGTTTAATATTTTGGTTAAAAATTCTCAAAAACTAAAAAAAATGTATAAATTCATTTTTATATGTTTAGGTTTTATTACAATTCTAATCATCGCTTTTTAAAACAATAAACAAAACTGAGGAGTGAAGGTAGTTAAAATAATAGCGCTGTCATGGCAAAACCGCCCTTTTGACACTCCATTTTTTTTGCAGACACGAAGGTTCATTTGTAACGAAAATCAGAAAATCACTATTAGTTGTTGTTGTCGTTATTATTATTATTATTATTATTCCTTTGATTTCTGGTGTGTACACATTTCTTTCCGTGTTCCGACCAGAGATCTAAGGTTAGAAGTGGCATCATGACATTTTCCACTGACAAAAAAAAGAAGAAAAAATTTTTACATAGACAAAGCCCTTCGTTAGGTGTGGCCTGTACTCGTGAGAACAATTTTTTGTATTTCTTTAAGGCATGGGCTTCCAGGAATCTTTTCCAACCAATCCGAGGGCTCCAACTACAACAGGGATTGTTGATGTTCCCATATGCCACATTTTTAAGATTTTGATTTCAAAGTCCTTGTATTTTGACAGCTTTTTGAAGATTTCAAAGATACATTGCAGTCTGCAGGGACTGCCATATCAATAAGGGGGCACTTTTTTTGTTTTCGGTCTCATCATTATCTTTTTTCCTGTATATTAAGACGAGTGTTTCCTGAAAAATGCCGTAAAAATCATCCTGCATCTTAGCATTGAAAGGTCAAGTTGCAGAGGAAAGTTTACCAACCCTCACGTAACCCCAGTCACACGATATAAGCAACCACAATCCCCAGACATATATAACTAAGTCTCCAATTATCATTCATATATTCATAGTATTCATATCATATCATAATATCATATAATATCAGTCATAATAAATACTGTATATCCTGTTAGTATCCTACCATATATATTGTGTTTGTGTATTTTTTTTTAGTATTGATGATAAACACTAGACAGCTACCAAGCGATACTGTACGCCTTTCGTCTATTTAGGTATTACTGTACGACACGGTATGCAATAACGAAACTGTGGTAGTGATGTTGCAAATGCAACACACCGTTTACGCTGATGAACACAGCCCCGATACACCAGATGGAAGTTGGATGTAAACATGGCGTGTGTTGAGACGCCTTGTGGCTACTAACACGAGTTGATTCTGATGACAATATGTATAACATTGTACTAAACTATTGAAAAGCTAATTAATAAACACAGATATATAATAATAGTTCCAAAATGTAATAACAGGGTAGAGTCAGCAACTTGGACTTGATAGTACGATAATCATCAAATATTCTTTCCAAAAATAATTAGCTAATTATAAGGTGCGTCTTACCAGTTGTAGCGCCTTAGCATAGGGGAAATACAGTATAGTAGAATATCTCATATGCGGAGTCCCTCAAATCCGTAATCCCTCATATCCGGAGTCCCTCAAATCCGGAATCCCTCATATACGGAGTACCTCATATCCGGAATCCCACATATCCGGACGTGATTTTGATGTAATATGTAACTGATTTGAAATTTCTATTTTTCAGGAAATTTACTTTGGATAAATGCTTATGCTTATTTCACTCTAATGGCTTGTATTGGTGCAAAAGATGATGGGAATAAGAGGATTCTACTGCATTAACATTTCTTTTCCACATCTTTTTTTTTTCATGGCAGGTATAGAATTTAAAGCGTTGGTGAATATTGTAGATGCGTACTTGCCCCACATGTAAACTATTAATAAAGACAAGTACAAAAATATGCGTTTTTACTAGGGACCGTTTATTCTTTTTATATATATATATATATATATATATATATAACAATAAATTCCAAAATTACCTCATATGGGGGATAGATCTCTTTCAACCGAAGGAAACTTTGTCAGTCTTATTTAGCCCTGGTATATATAATGAGTTCGTGTCGGAATTAGAAATTTAACTCTGACAACTGTCGAAAAACTAATACAGAATTTATCCATTTCAATGTTTCAGTCAGACGAAAGGCACGAGACAGTTGTCAGTGGATGGTGGAAGGTATTAGCCCTAAATGTAAGAGGCTTTATAAAATTACTCTCGGATATTAACCTTATCACATTAAATTGGGGTTATATGAAGAATGATCTGTTAATTTGAAAGTAAAAGATAACCTAGGATCCACTTGGATTATATACCAACGGGTTTATTACCTTTACTATATATATATATATATATATATATGACGGATTGTCTCGTCGATTTCGACGTATGAGGATCCGATAACGTCATTCAATATTTATTTTTGTGTCGTATGTGACACTTCAATCCCACTAGTGACCTGCATACAAGTCCGCATATTGTGCAACACCGAGCATCTCGGGACATAGTAACAGGAATATCTGTTTACGCTTTTCGCCGTTGTCTTTCCTTTATTAGCTAATCAATACGACTGATTTAGAAATTTCTCATACCACTCTCGTACAAATATTATTTCTAGCCAGGGTAACTTGCACAAAGTTAGTATGAGACACATTGACAGCTGCGAGTTTCCTCTTTAGCTTGTTTTTATACCTGAGTCACAGCTGTCCAAGGGTCCATTGTCCAACGTCAAGCGGACTATACATGAGAACCTTAGGTTTCCTAGCAACATGAACAGCACGGCGAAGTCTCAAACAGGAAAATCCCGGTTCCACCAACATTGCATTTTGCGAGATCAGCATTGGGCACCCTACCGTCAAAAGTATTGTTACAGATCGCGTGGAGATTGTGGAAACATACAAGCTGATTGATATGGGATTTCTAGGGGGTCCACGATTCTTAGCCGTACAAGCCTCTGGTCAAAATAGTTGTATTATTCGTATAAACCCTATGGAGAAACTATTTACATTATTCGGACTATTGTCCTCATCTTTGTCGCCATATTTATTACAACGTTTCGGCCTTCTTCAGGTGGTTGGAATGTTGAACTGACCCCTTTTTTTCGCTCACTGGGGTAGACTGTTCTAGTTCCACGTGCCATGTTTAATAGATGTCAGCAGTTATCTCCAGTTAATTCCCCTCTCCAAGTCTCCACTGCCTTAACCGGGTATTGAACTCACATTCTTTGGGTCCTGTCGCTGGATCTAACTAATGCCTTTATCCACTGTGCCATGTGTCCTTGAGGATATTTGTGTATGAATTTCTGGGTATTATAGACCTAATGTCATCAGCAACCACTTTTTACCAGTGCTCATATTGCAATTTTTTCCTGTTATCATTGCAATTTTGTTGTTATTATCACTTTTCTCTGGCACTCCTTATTACTGGTTCCCATATTGTATTCATTTCTATGCTTGGTCGGCTCGGGAGATTTTTGTGGCTTAGGATATCTGCTGATTCCTTAAGTTTACGAATTTTCCAATGGTGTTTTTTGTCTATTATCTAATCCTGATCCCACAAAGGGCGGTGATCTACCTTTTCTCTCCATATGTGTTCAGCCAAGCCTGATTTTTCCATTTCCCCTCGTGTTACAGCTTTCTGGTGTTCTTGAAGTCTTACCTTAAGGGGGCGGCCTGTCTCCCCTTTATATTTATATATAGACAGATACCTAGGGAGAAAGTGAGGAGGAAAATGTAAGATTCACATAGTTTGGTGAGGAAGAGTGTAAGTGTCATGTAGCTTGGTGAGGAAGAGTGTAAGTGTCATGTAGCTTGGTGAGGAAGAGTGTAAGTGTCATGTAGCTTGGTGAGGAAGAGTGTAAGTGTCATGTAGCTTGGTGAGGAAAACGGTAAAATGAAGCCTCCGCCGTGCACTGTTGTTGTCTGTTGCCGTTCCTTACTGGTTTGTCTGCTCTAAAGGTTTTGTTTAAATAATCTTCAAAAGGATCACGAAGCATGCTTTTTTTATTGTCGGTGGGAACGCGACCCATTGGTTGAAAAGTGTTAAATATTACTTTTTAAGGGATTAATTTATTAACCGGAAGAATGCGCGAATTCTTCAACTCAGAAACCATTTTTGTCGTTTGATGATTGACCGTCTTGCTGTTTTTTTCTTCCGGCTTAGCTTCACAAGAGTTCCGCAAGCGATTAAAAAAAACTGTTAGCATCTAGCCAACTCAACTGTAAATTGATGAGATCTCGACGCCTTTAAATTTATAAAGTCTAGGTACCATAGTGGAGAGATCATCGGAATAATTACTATGAAAGAATTTATAGAAAAGGCACAGGGAGGCAACTTTACGGCGGTAGAAAAATGACTGAAGCCGAGACGCCAGGTCAGGACCAATAATATTGCTGATTCTTCTTTGGATTTTATCAAGAATCCCTAGATACATAACAGTTACACCAAATCATTTGTGGCATCAATATCTAAGATTTATTAAATCAACGTATACAGATGTGTAAATATTTTTTTTCATGCGCGTGTACTAAGTACACACTTATACACGTCTGTGTACTGTTTATTTGGCGCAGAGTGATGAAGAAAGAAAGACAAGTTACCGAGTACAGTATTTGATTGCTGTTCCATTATCTCTTTTGCACGCGTAGTAATTGTGTAGTTGTGCGCATGTGCAGAGACGCTACGTTCGGATGCATGTTTACGCTATGTCATGCCGTACAGAAATGGAGAAAAGGGTGAAAAAAAGAAAAGAAAAGTGAATAAAAAACGCAAAACAATGCATTGGGAAAATGTTCTCTAAGTGACAAGTAAATCTTACTTCTTGTTCGGCCGCTCATCCAAATTAACGCTGAAACCATTGACAAGAAAGCGGATGTTTATTTTTTCTTCTTTTTTTTTTTTTTTTTTCACTTGTCTGTCTGCGTGTGAGTGCGCATGCGTCAGTTTTAGTTTCAGTTTCTGCAGGAGACAAATCGTTCAACACGTTTCTTACAATGTCAATCGCTGCTCAGCAGTTAGCAGTGGTACCGAGAGTTGAGAAGTTTGAGGTTTCGTGTAGATTACAATTTTTTTTTAAATTCGTTATAAGTTTTCAAGCGTTATTTCTGACACGACAAAAAATCATCGAAATTTCGAAACATTTCTTTAACCAAAATGCTGATAAATATACGATTTTTTGCGTAAAAGACCCGGGAATTGGACCAAGAGTTCTTTTTAATTTAAAAATAAATGAAAGGAAAAGAAATTCTTTAGTTTCTAATAATCACCTTCACAGTATTCCTTTTCCGCCGATATTGAAGGTATATTATTATTATTATGAATAAGTAAAAATAAAATATAAAATAATATTAATAATGAAAATTATAAATAAAGTAAAATAAAACAACATAAAAACGTTGTATAAAATAAATTAATTAAAAATAATAAAAATACTCCCAGCATGCAGCAAAAACGGTTCCGCCAGAAATACAGACATCACGCCAAAAGACATGAAATACAATCTCTTCACCACAAACCTTGGTACGGCAACACAGGTCCAACTTCTATCTGTGATATGGCTTGTAATATTTAGGAGTAAATTTCTCCTTTTTATCACATGTACCATAAAACAATTGCAACATAAAAAAGACATACACCAGTATAGACACAAAAATATAAATAAATTGTAGTAAATTAACATACAATTTACGATGATTTTCTTGTTATTTCTGTATGTTTTATTTCCTGTTAAGTAAGTTTTATTTCCGTGAACACAAGGTTAATTTCTGTTGCTATGATGTCAGTGAACCGTAATAACATTATACCATGACGTGTATAAAAAATAACCTATTCACCCACAATATACAACGATCCAAATGAGTTTTTCAAGGTTCCCCTTGTGGCGGAATTATAACTGTAAATAATTATAAACCCCCTAACATTCATATATACAGAAATCCTCGTAAAAATGTGAAACAGCAGCAAACAAACAAATCGAGTCTTTTTTATTATTTGGTTGTTATGTGGTGTTGGAGAAATAAGAGACAATAATACGGAGTGAAATTCGGGGATCAAATGTAGATCAAATATGGATCGTAATCTGTCAGAATGGTAAGAATGGTACCAGTGCAATCCATGTACTGACTTAAAGGATCTTTGACTGCAAATTGACTCTTCCCTAATTTGGTAAAGGAAAATGAATAACCGTTTTTTCTTGGTCAATGTGAACCTTGAATAAATAGCTTTCGACCGTGAGATTTGGAGGGAATCTATTTTACATATTTATAAATCTATCCTTCATCCTTGCTTTGAATATTGCTGCCACATCAGGTTTGGTGCTTCTGTTATATATTTAGAGATTCTAGATAAAATCCTATGAAGAATCTGCAATGTTATTTGTCCTGATATGGGATCTCGCCATCGGCCATTTTCCCACCGGCGTAATGTGACTTCCCTTTGTCTTTACGATAGGCAAACGAAGTATTTAATAAACTTGTGATGGTGTAGGAAAGTTATAATTCTGAGTAAATTAGAAACCCCTTAACATTTAAAAAAATAAAGAAAGAAACAGTCAGATGTGGAAACAACAAAACGAGTATTATTTATTATTTGGTTGTTAGATGGCGTTGGAGAAACAAGAGATAGTAATCTGAAAAATTATGAGTTTGGAGTTAAATGTAGGTCAAATATGGATCGGAAGCGGGCAGAATGATAAGATAAAGAATAAGTAAAGTGTATACTGTCTTTCTCGTATGTTTAATTAGTTGGAAAATACAAGTAGTGTCTGGGATTTTCTTACCTCAAATTTTTTTATGAGTTCTAAGAGATAGATGTTACTATCATTGCTTGAAAACGGAAAAGAGCCGAAATTTTTGTTGACGCAGGTGTTGACGACCTGTGCTGATTGCCTGTCTGATAGTGAAAATGTCACGTGCTTGTGTGTTTAGAGAAGAAAAGTGGGGTTGATTCTCATTGATTTAGATCACTAAATCATTATTATCTCAAAAATAAAAGAAAAAATTCTTACGATCAAAAAATATTTTTCAGCTTTAATTAACCTGTAAAAGATTTGATAAGACATTAAAAACGAATCAAACAAGCAAATGTGTAGCATACGGACACAACCTCACCATACAAGGGCTACAGCCTCACCACACTAGTTGCTGCTGCTGTGGTTTCTGGTAGTAAGTAGTTTTACGGAGTGGATTTGCAGGACCTACGTCCAAACGGTTTGATTTCATAGTTATCCTTCTCCTAGTCTAGTTGCCAACTGTGGCTAGAGAAGCCAGTTGATCCTAAATGCTCACCAATCATATGAGAATCACAAGGATCCTCCTGGTGGCTTTGGGGTGGTTTAGAAAATACATAAATAAGAAAAATATACGAAGAAAATAAAAGCAATGTAAAAAATTTTAAAAATGTGCAAATTTATTTGCATCAAAATGCAGGAAGAGAACTATAAAAAAAAGTTTTTTAAAAAGCATCTATAAATACACCCTTGTGTAAAATAATTCAAACAACCGATTTAGTTTTCTTTCTTTCACTATACGATCAGTGACAGGGTGTAATCGATTTCTATTTTTTCCTCAGATGATGTCATTTGCAGTGGTGGGCAGTAATATGAATCTATTTTAGGTGTATATAATGAAATTTTTTTTTTTTTTTTAAATATTGTGCCATCTTATGCTTGCATCAGATTTTAATCACGCCCAGACACTATTGTCACGACTGTTGATTAGTTGTCCTACGGCCATTACATGCGACGGATGTTACTCAAAAAAAGCGTACGAAAATTATAACGGTGCACGAACACACTAGCAAGCCTTACCAGTGAGCAAATCAAAGTACTATAGACTGGCCCGGAAACTCACCTGATTTAAATCCAATCGAGAATCTGTAGTCAATCTGCAAAGAACAACTTTGTGGAATGGACATATGAAGTACTAACATGTGCACTGGGTCATGTTTCATTGGAAAAATACAAAAAAGTAGATATTAATGGAATTAATCATTTTGTCTCAATTAATTTGCACAGGGGCGTAGGTCAAAATTCCTAATTTATTCTAGTTTATTCCTCAGATTAAGTCATTTGCAATGGTGTGCAGTAATATGAATCTATTTTGGGGGTGTATGATGAAAACTTTTTTAGTTTATTCCTATCCAATGTGTGTACGAGAAGGTGCTTGAAGCCCGATACAATCGCAGTAACCTTTCTTACTCAATGAAGGCATTGCTGTTTGCGATAATAGATATGATGTGATACACAAGTAATACATTTACAAGAAGTATAAATATGTTTCTCTGTTTCTTCGATCAACGTAGAGATTGAGTGTAATGGTAAACGAACTAGTTTGGTTCATCTGTAGTGAGTTTGATCTTCACTGGATAACTAATAGTAAATATTATTAACGAAAAGAGTGACCTTCTATTCCGTAAACCTGAAGAGGACAGTAGAAGATAACGGTTGAAACATCGCGGAAGTGTCTATTACATCTATGTTATCTGCCTGATCCCTCGTGTCATATAAGGCCTATAGGGGATGTTCCTGGAATCGAATTGTTCCACAGGGTACAGTGATTGAGCCAACGTCTTTACTCTAAGGAACACTTGTTTTTCTGTTTAAAGATTGTAATTGACTCGGTTGATTGAGTCATTGTTTGTTACAGTTTATCAACCCTTTTCAGGTTATTTAATATCAGAAAATATATTTTGTTTAATATTCTGAGATTTTTTTTATATATTTTTATTTTACAATGAGGTTCACTCTGTACAAAGTAGAGGCTTACAGAGTAAGAGGTAGTTTATATGGATAGGAGGGGGAGGTAACAGTTAACTCTAGACTGGGTTAAGATTGTAGCAATGAAGAAAACATCCTCTTGGCAGTCGGTTCCACAGATCAGTGGTTCTTGGGAAGAAGCTGTTCGAGTGGAACTTTCTTCTCGCCGATGGAATATGGAGGCATGGGGAGGAGGGCTTTGCTACAATGTAAGTGTCATGGCGGGTCCTAGCCGTGAAGGTTAGATCTTAAAGAACCAAGGAATTTAGTTCATCTCAGCACTTTCTGTGAAAGTAGTGATAGAGCAGCGATTAGCTTGTCACATTTGGCCTGTGAGAGAAAGGGTGGTGAGTGGAAAATAATTCGCCATCCACAAGGGCTCGGAGATGCTTTTGGACTCCCTCAAGGCTGGAAAGTTCAGCCTGAGCAGCTCCTGCCCTAATAAGACAACAGTGCCCTGTTTTTTTTTTTTCGGGTTTTCATGGTGATGTTTTAGTTTTGTAGTAATTTGCGATGTTTTTTTTTTCGTTTTTTTTCTTGTATTTTTTAAAGTAAGGTTCACACTGTACAAGGCCTAGGGAGCACCTAAGGTAAAGGTTTAGATTTTGAAGCAGTTTCTACGAAAGGGAGGGGAAGATAACTGTTAACCCTAGACTTGAACATGTTAAGATTGTAGCAATCAAGGAAACATCCTCTTGGCAGTCGGTTCCATAGATCAGTGGTTCTCGGAGAAGAAGCTGTTCGAGTGGAAATTTCTTCTCGCCGATGGAATATGGAGGGATGAGGGGAAGGGCTTTGCTACAATGTAAGTGTCATGGCGGGTCCTATCCGGGAAGGTTAGACCAGACGGAACCAAGGAAGGCAGTTCGTCAAAATGCAAGGTTTTTTACTGATACAAGTCATAGAATCCATAACTGAGGTGAGACAAGGTGGACTCAGGCCTTTCTCAGGGATATTTGGGTGTAAGTAAATATAAGGAACCCGATCTGAATTGGAACTCGACCCTTTGATTTCCAATTCCGAGCTGTTATCAATTACAGGGTACGACTGAAAGACTTTCAAAAGCTGTGCATTCAACACGTATGCGGGGATTTTCGGAGGGTGCATTTTTTTTCGGGGGTGGGGACATATATTACGAAGAAAAAAGAGGGAAAATAATTGTGTGTATATCGACAGAGAAAAAAGAAAGTGAAAAGTTTATGGGATCAGCGGTAATGTGTATGCGTGCGTATGTGTGCGTATGTGCGTTTATGTGTATGTGCATGTGTGTGCGTTTGTGTGTGTACGTGTGTGAGTGTATGTGTGTGTGCGTGTATGTGTGTATATGTGTGTGCATGTGTGTGCGTGTGGGTGTGCATGTGCGCGCGTGTGTGTGTGTGCATGTATGTGTGTGCATGTATGTGTGTATATGTGTGCATGTGTATATGTGTATGTGCGTGCATGCGTGTATGCTTGTGTGCATGTATGTGTGTATGTGTGTGTGTGTGTATGTGTGTGTGCCCGTGTCTGGTGCGTGTATGTGTGTGTATGTGTATATGTGTGTGCCTCTGTATATGTGTGTATATGTGTGTGTGCTTGTATGTGCGTGTATGTGTGTATATGTATGAGTATGTGTATACGTGTGTGTGCGTATGTGTATGTGTGCGTAAGTGAGTACGCGTGTATGTGTGTGCATTTGTGTCTTGTGTGTGTGTGTGTGTGTGTGTGTGTGTCCACGCGATTTGAATGATATAAGTAGTGGGCATGCCGTGAGAATTAAATCTTCACTCTGCGGAGTAAGTTCGTGTTGTCCCGGAGGAAAAAATAAAAATAGAATGAGTCATTTCCTTTTATATCGTTGATTGCAACGCCACCTACCGGGCATCAAACGGCGTTCTTTGGCTCATCCTGGATATGACGATAAACTACGTCCAACAGCAAGACCAAGAGGTTTTGAGGAACATGGAACCACTTCTTAATTGCTGTTGTTCCCAGGTCCATCCTGACTCAGTAGTTAGCATCCCCCATCTATGGGCAAATAGTGAATCTCGAAACTGGGGTCAAAACATAAACATATAAAAATACATTAGAAAAAATGACCAGCAACACATTATTGGAAAATGTTGGCATTAAATGACCCATGAGAAGTTGATATGCCGTTAAAGAAACAAACCAAATGTTCATTGGCAGCCAAGGTGTGTTAATATCAAAAATATATTTTTACAGCATTAGAAGTTGGGCGGAGAATCTACAGTTCCAAACAGATTAAATGGAATCGGCAAACAGAGTTCGAATCCATGCACAGGTTACTGATTCTCACTTATCACCAATTCGTTTTAATAAGGCATTAAGCCCTTTTCCCTGGAATCTATCTCATCCCCGTATATCTTTAAAATAAAGCATATAATTAAAAAAAAAATTTCAACAATGAAAGGATTCGTAGCTCGCCACAGCTTCCATTCCTTTAATATATATTAATTGATATGGATTCTTGGGAAAGACAGTGGACTGGTCTGCTGTTTTCTCTACGCCTACACCACAATAAACGTAAACAGCTGTTACACCTATTATCAACCTTGGCAGGGAAAAGACTTAGCAGAAATAGGCGGGTACAGTGTCTCTGGGGATAATGATGATGATAAACCTGTGTTAGTGAGAAACGCCTAAGTTCAATCGACAGAATATTTCCGCTTATCGCTATGGGGAGTTTGGAATGCTCTAGGGCACATTAGTTGATTATAAATGCGTTTAAAGTATTTATGGTCGGTTCCAAAAGCTAACTTGAGGTAAGGATCAAAAGATTCATTTGTGACAATCTGTTTCATTTTCTGCTTCAGCGATTCTCACATCTTCATTTCAATCGCGGCCATGTTATTCGCCCCGTTCAATTAAATATTCGAACCACGTTTGATCTCGGTAAGAGGTTTTCCTCCTTCTTTTTCTCGTTTAATCCGAATATACGACACCGAGATTCGAACAACGCACTGGACTAGCGAAACACGCATTCCAAAGACTAAATAAGGTGCTGAAAAACGGAAAAAAAAATTCGTTCCTTCTTCCTCCTACTCCTCCTCCTGCTGCTCCTCCTCCTCCTCCTACTACTACTACTACTTCTTCCTCCTCCTTCTTCCTCCTCCTTCTTCCTCCTCCTTCTCCGCCCTCTTCTGCTCAACTTGTACGCCTTCCATATAAAGTGCAGGGGAAGTTAGACATAAGAAACCTGGAAGCGTTCGGAAAACTAACCACAGATTTGGCTGTTGTTCTCCTCAATGGCCGCCTCCAGGGCCTCATTGTCCAGGACCTGTGGCCGGCCACTGGACAGGGTTCCCCACAAAGGGACAGATCTCCCGACCTGAACATCTGGAACCAATGCCTTGCGGTGTGTTCACATACTGCATTATCCCCAAAGAAGCTTGACGCATTCGGCGACGAGAATCGGCTGCAGACAAGTCCATCCTAAAGTCAGAAAACAGAAAACCCTGAACGATCCGCTTCGACAACGTCATGTTTCCGCAGCGCTTCTCGAGCTATGACCGATGTGTGTACGCAACGCACCTGCATTTGTCAAGAGCAATGACGCCAACCCCACCCCACCGCTTTCGCGACACGTGACGCACTCATTTGCATATCAGTGATCACTTCTTCCCACACGACGTAAAAATGGCAAAGACATTTTTGGTTACATTACGCGCACACACACACACATCTCTCCCCCCTCTCTCTCTCTCTCTTTCTCTCTCTCTCTCTCTATATATATATATATATTCACACACTGTTTCGCAATATCACAGCTCATCAGTGTGGCTAGACATCCGATTACTTCAAGCCGGAATCGAAACTCGGACGATTTGACAGCAAAGCCTGACCCCAATCGGCGCACGGCAGAGAAGGGGAATTTTAACGCATTATATACGTGATATATATAGACGCCATAGCGCTCAATTCTTACGAAGAGCGGTGCATTTTAAAGCAGCAGCTGATGTTAAAAATTCCATTTCCCCATAGTGCTCAATCGACGAACGAGAACATTTATATATAAATGAATTTGGAAAGCTTCGCCACCACTTATGGAAAGAGATAGGTATCAAATTGGACACCAAAATACGGGTTTATAGAGCAGTTGATTTGACCACACTAATGTCCGGCTCAGAATCTTGGACTCCATATAAGTCCCATATCAATCAGCTAGATATCTTGCACAAAAGCGTGATCTGTGGCTAAACTTTTGACAGTAAGGTGTCCAATGCTGATCTTCTCGCAAAATGCAATATTTGGTGGAATTGAGGCATTCCTAGTGTAGTCACAACATCGTTGGGCTGGTTATGTTGCAAAGATGATAGACAACAGAATACCTAAAGTCCTCATGTATAGCCCACTTGACAGGGGACAAAGGATTGCTGGACGGCTGTGGTTCATATATAAAAACAAACTAAAGAGTAACCTGTCAATTGCCACTTTGCCTCATACTAACTTCGAGCGAGTTGTCCTGGATAGAAATAATATTTGTGCGAGTGTGGTATGAGAAATTTCGAAATCAGTCGTATTGATTAGCTAATAGACGAAAGACAACGGCGAAAAGCGTAAACAAATATTCCTGTGGCGATGTCCCGAGGTCCTCGCTGTTGCACAATATGTGGACTTGTATGCAGGTCAATAACGGGTCTGAATTATTACATACGACACAAACATAAATTGAGGTTATCGTATTCTCATACGTCGAAATCGATAGGAGAGTCTTTCATATATATATATATATATATATATATATAAGTAAAAGTGTGTGTGTGTGTGTGTTATGATGATAATAGGAACGAAATGTTAGATTGATGATCCGAAAAATCTTTAGTATTTGTTTTTTATTTTTAAAAACAGTGCTCGATACATAAGTAGAGCCTAAGAAAATATATATATATATATATATATATATATATATATAATTTATATAAAAAAAAACTGAAAAAAGTTTTTTGTTAATCTTTTAAAATTTTTTATCCGAACAAGTATTTTCTTTTCGAGACTTAATGAACGTAAAATTTGTTCAAATATTTCATGAGAATGGGAGCTTTCGGCTAATCTGTTAGCCAGCTTCAATGATTTTAGTTACACAACTATAATAAATGGAGTTAAAGCACTATTGTAGACAATTTAAAAGTTGTTGGCAAGTAAACATATTCTTCACAAATACCCAAATATGGCCAGTATAATCTGTCCGTGTTAACAAATAATGTTATTATGGGTTGGTTCTGTTTTTGTTTTTTTGTTTTGTTTTTTAATAAGAGATTCCATAATTTCAAACGCTTTATGCAGTTGCACCTTCGTATCGCATTTGCTTTCTCAACAAGTATGCTGTGTTGGCATAATTCTCTGTTGATTTACATATGTCCGTATGGAACTCTGGTCACAGTGATATAAGGTCAACCGCATTCACAGGCGTGTGCAGGTGTGTCCGGAATAATTATCTAGGGATTTGTTTCGTCGGGAAGACATATATATATATATATATATATATATACTCTCTCAAAAATTGGTAAAAGCGGAAACATTTTCGTGTGATGCATTTTCATTATTTAGGCCATGAGTCGGAAACATTTTGCTACCTATATGCCGACTTAGGGTTTTAAAATTATTCAATGTGCCAACAACACAAGTATTTTTATGCAAGTCAAGGACAATATAACTGTTCTACAATATATTTTATATAGTATATATGCTATCTATATATAATATGTAGTATATATACCTGTTCTACAATATATTTTATATAGTATATATACTTTAGTATATATTAAAATTGAAATAGTTAAATATCTTTGCGTTGTAGTAATTATTGGTTCGGACTTCGTGATGTAATTTGTGGCTGCGTGCCATTGGAAATTGCTTGGCGTGCCACGTCTGGCACGCGTGTCGTATTTTTGTCAACTTCTGCTTCAGGATGTTTGTGTTAATGCAATTACACATGCGCACGAAGGATAAGAGTCGCCAAACTTTCAATCTTTATATTTCAATTTAAAAATGTGTTTGCCTGTATAGTTTACTCAATTTCATTCAATTTCTTTTACTTTTTCTTCATATTTCCATCGCTATTCTTATTAAATATCCCCCATTGTGATCATTTGAAGGTTATTTGAAGCGACTTTTTCATTTTCATCTAACAAATTCCATTAATTGAGTCTCTGATCAGGTCATTGAGGTCTTCTTCTTTGCAATGGGTTTCTCTTCTCATCTGCACCACTGTAATCTGGGTGAATGACTTCAGCCTCTTCTAAGGATGGCTGATCTCTTCTGAAGGTAGCTGCTCTCTCTTTTGGGGAGTGAGTACAGGGCACTTAGCGCAGTATGAGACTGGGACGATGGTTGACAGAAGATTTGGATATATGATAGCAGGCACATTCTTGCCATCTTGACATTTGGAAGAATCGACCATGCAGAAGAATCAATTGCTTCCGTAGTGAATTTGTAGGATCGCGAATTTCATGGCGCATTATTTTCCATTTTGTACCATCCTGCAAAATGGTAAAATGAAAATATGAGTATAAAAACACAAATATTTCAACCAGAATTATTGAAAAATTCTCAAAAATACATTTTTGAACTTTTCGTGAGAAACTAATGTATTGAGCGTGTTGGTTTGTAAAAACCGTTTGTGTTCTGTTATGGTCCGGTTCCTTGTACCACGGTGATAGTCCAAGGTAGAACCAATAAAGAAGAACGCGAACACAGGTATGGAATAACACAGATATATTACAAACAGGAATATATACAGAGAAGTAGAAGTGTTAGTATGAACAATCAGGTTTAGTAGAGAGAACAATGTAGTCTCGACCAGTATCACTATTCCAATGTCTTGCAGTAATTGTCTGAACGTGACTGTTTCGGACTGCCTCTGACTCGACTTGAACTACTGACTGACTTCTGAGGCGCAGTATTTATTAAGTATGGAATAGTCCATTATTATTATTATGGGTAAGATCCCATAACATGTTCATATAAACTCTTTTTTAAATTTTTCGATTATTCTTCTATGTATTCGTTGAGGTACACAAGTTTCCATTTTGGTATTCATTTTCCTAACATTGTTCTGGTATATAAAAATGTATATATCATTTTTTTTTATATATATATATATATATATATATATATATATATATATATATTATATATATATATTATATATATTTTCTAGAATGCACTAATATCCCATGATTATAATTTATTACATTGGAATCGTAATCACGATCCAATTCATTAGACCTAATAAATTCA
Source organism: Acanthosepion pharaonis (assembly GCA_903632075.3). Classification (NCBI taxonomy): domain Eukaryota; kingdom Metazoa; phylum Mollusca; class Cephalopoda; order Sepiida; family Sepiidae; genus Acanthosepion; species Acanthosepion pharaonis. Next base: position 142,262 of record CAHIKZ030001294.1, on the reverse strand, counting down.
AAGAAAAGCTATATATTTTTAAAAGTTTTGGTATTTTGGTCAGATAAATGACACGTAAATGCGTCTTTCCCAAGAAAAAAGCAGTATGATGATGATGAATTTGCTAATTGATTTCTGGCAATAAACAGTTTTGTTCTGGGCAGTTAAACTGCTATACTATATTGGTCACAGCTAGTTTAGATTTGATAGAATTATTTTGTTTAGTGACAGAAAAGGTTGACTTATCAACTTTTTTCAGGTTACCCATATATATATATGTGTGTGTGTGTGTGTGTGTGTGTGTGTGTGTGTGTGTGTGTGTGTGTGTGTTGTAACCTAGAGAATGTTACTGAATAGAATAATTAAACAAAGGTTGGTAATGAACGATAATACTTAAGACACGAACAACACATATAAGATTCGCCAGCGGCGCGTAGAATAAGTGGTCAACGGCTAGAAGTGAGTCAAGTGAATTCCACAATGAATGTCCAACTGCACGCAGTCAGATCTGGAACAAGGCCGAACTTAATATGGGATATCCGAACCCGTAGGCTCAGTCAAAAATTCCCATAGACCCCAATAAAAACAGGGTCAAAATATTGTTTCCCGAGACGAGAATCTGTCTGACATAGCTTCGTCTGGGGATCCCCCTCTACCCGGAGGCAGAGTTTGACCAGCACAGCTGGAGACGAATCTCCAACTGCAGACCAACATACAGCATTTACTACTGTATTCGGGATTTCATTCTATCGTGTTTTATTTATTTATTTTTTTCGGTTCCGAAATGCACTTGATAGAGCGACGGAACCCTGCAAAAGCCTCCTTACGCAGATGAAAAGACAGCGCCAGCAACTGCCTATCACAATGTTTTTTACCCGCGCACTCAGACACCCACTGCCTAGGCCTCCTATGCCTTCAGCAGAAGAAGACCACGAACCACCTGAAGACCCTTCTACTGAAGTCGTGCTTTGGAGGAGCAGTAACCTTTGTTGTGCAGTACATATCTCCATCATCGTTGTTGGTGATATATTTAGCTGCATGTTGCTACCAAGGAATCTGCAAACAAAATTGTTCAGAAGATAGTTGACAACAAATAGAGTACAAAACAAGTATTTGATTAAAATAAAGCCAAATTTTTATTTTTGACAAGAAAACCAAAACTACATTCAAAGATATTTATTCAATTGCTTTCAAGGATGTTCAGAAAAGAAAACCTTAAATTATGCTTATTAGTCCTTCCAAGGTATAAAGGAGGTTTATGCAAATGATTTATTTTAAAGCAGTAAAAAAATTTTAAATTTTGCAATTTATTTCTTCTTCATCGAACAAATTGTATTATTTTCCTAGGTTCTCACTAATTTTGGAAATAATGCAACTTGTTTGATGATGAAGTGATGTACACCTAAAAACTTTGTGTGTTATTTTAATGTACAATAATAATGTTATTTGTAACGTCTAATATGTCTTATTTTCTCTTATTTTGTCTCATATATTTTGTAATATAAAAGTAAAGCTGACTACGAGGGTGTTAATTCATGCCTAGAGAACTCTTATAATGTCAAAAACAATATTTAGAAGGTCGTAAACAGGTTTTTTATGTTCTATCTACGAAAATATTCGATTTATAAATAAAGAATTCTACTTCGCGGAAATTCACTTATCGCGGTCGGGTCCGGAACTGATTAACCGCGATAGACGAGGGACGACTGTATATCCATTAATTCTTTATGAATTGCTTTGTTTACTTTCCGGATACGAAACTGACCAAATATGAAACTTTAGAGAAAATAGGGATGTGTTTTCTTAAAAAGACAAAACGGAACTTCTCCGTGGTCTACTGGTCACGCTCACTTCATCAAACAGTGGTTTCTTCCTGCAACGAGGGTAGCAGGTTCGATCCCTGCAAGAGAGTACATTTTTATTTATCAAAATGTCTCGAATGCGCAGAATAATAAACGTAATACACACTAATAAAAATGAGGCGTTTATTTAAAATACAAAATATCCACTCTAATAACGTTTGAAGTAATATATATTTGTGTGTGTGTCTGTCTGGCTGGCTTATTGCTATAAACTTTATTTTGGTGCGTACACATGTTTGAGTTGTTCTTCCTGATTTTGTTTGGATTGGTATCAATTAATAGCAACCAGATTAAATTGAAAGTCCTACGAAAAATGTGTTCCTTCGACAGGAATCGAACCAGCATTCTTTTTATTTTTCAACAGAGAACGCAGTTTTGAGCTAAAGACTGTTTCTACCAATACTGCTAAGCCCTAGTGAGCAATGTGTGAATTACTTATATTAACGAAAACATGTTATTCCCATTGATACTCCAACAAATCTATATCTGCTAGCCCCAGTTTCGTACTTGAAAAGAAAAAAAAACGTTCTTTTTTATGTGTTTTAAATTTTAAAACAGCAAAAAGTGAAAGAGGCTGAATTCTCCCCCGTTCTTTCTAGAACGTTGCAGATGTTTGTCCAGCACGCAGTATGTTTTTGCTGTCTCCTTGTAAAATGCACTGTAGAAGCAGTTACAAACATCCCATGTCTCTATATATCTTGATGCCACCCAGAAATTCCCGCCAAAGGACTATTCAGTGGGTGAACTCGTCTTCGCTTTAGACGGCTCGATATCTCTCTGGTCGTACTTAATGCGTCATGCCTCACGAAACTTCATTATCGGATCGACGTTCAGCAAAAGGCGTGCCCAGCTCCATAGGTCACCCGTAACGCCTGGATACCCCGAAACGGCAAAATATTTCAAATCGTTATCTGTACTAACCACCGTTCGCTGACCCACATCGGCGATGTCTTTGAAGACTTTTTTCAGCTAGTAAGGCATAAGGACAGGTTTCTAAGGCGGCGGGTCTTGCTTATCTGCCTTCGTTTTAAATCAGGAAACGAAATTGTGGTTTTTATCTTGGCACGAAAATTGACCGACAGAGCCAGTTTTGAATTTGCAAAGAAAAAAGAAAGAAAGAAAGAAAGAAAGAAAGAAAAGAAAGAAAAAAGAAAAAAGAAAGAAAAAAAGAACCACTGAAATAAAAAAAAAAAATACCGACTAGAAAGAAAGAAAGAAAAAAGACTGAAAAGAAAAAAGAAAAATCAAAGAAGAAAAGAAAGAAAAATCTTAAAGAAAGAAAGAAAGAAAGAAAGAAAGAAAGAAAGAAAAGAAAGAACCACTGAGTATAAAAAAAAAAAAAATAAAAAAAAAGAAAGAAAGAAAGACTGAGAAAGAAAGAAAAAAGAAAAGAAAGAAACAAAAGAACCACTGAGTATAAAAAAAAAAAAAAAACCGAACTTTGAAAAAAGAAAGAAATGAAATAAAAAAAAAAGAAAGAAAGACCGATTCTTTTTTGCTTGAAAGAAAGAAAGAAAAGAAAAGAAAGAAAGAACCACTGAGTATAAAAAAGAAAAAATACCGACTAGAAAGAAAGAAAGAAAGAAAGACTAAGAAAGAAAGAAAGAAAGACTGAGAAATAAATAAATAAATAAAGAAAGAAAGAAAGAAAGAAAGAAAGAAAGAAAGTTAATTTTTTGAAGGGGCATAATGAAGAAAGAGCGCTTACAAAATTTGGCACTCACATGACATAATGACAGCTTACAGCCACGCGTCACATTAAAAAAAACCCGGTTCCCGTACGTTCAGCGAAGTGAAACAATGTGGGTGACCGCATGGGGATATTGGGTTCTGTAAGCTTTTGGATATGTGGGTCGTCTAATAGATAATGGCTCGGAATTATTAATCGGAGAGACGTGTTTCAATTCCTGTTGGGTTCATTATGAACCCAATTGAAACATCTCTCTCTGATTAAGAATTAAGCGCAAATACCCTTAGAAAAAGTATGAATCCACCTCTTCTCCTCCAACTATGGGTTAATTAGCAAGTATTAATAAATATAATTCTTGTCTCAGAATATAGACCTTAGATGGAGAATTGGCATTGTTATTAATTTTTTAATAATTTCCTTTCATTTTTTCTGTTATCTGCTTATACTTAGACAGTAATAGAAGTAACAGATTTCTTCTGTGTGCTTTGTTCTTTCAGGACATGGACAATCATGGCTCTCCACAATTTCCTGTCCTTTATAGCTCTTAATAAATTTTGTCTTTTTTTATCTCTGCTAAAGCTTGTTCTGCCATCCATTTATTCGAGCTCACTATGTCGGTTATGCGTTGTTTTCCTCTGTCCCTCCTGCCTTCATTCTGTTCTGTGAGTATCAAATTTTCCAAGCCCTCTTTCCTCATGTAGCCTAGAAATTTCAACTTTCTCTTTCTGATTATAAGTATGTGTCCTTTTTGTTTCCACTTTCTATAAAACTTTGTCGTTGCTCACATGTTCAGTGTATGGCATTCTCAGTATCCTTCTGTAGAAACACGTTTATGCTGCTTCAAGTCTCCTTTTCATCCGTGAAAAGATTGTCCAACATTTACTGCTATATAGTAAACCTGATATTACATAAGAGACTAGTACTCTTTTCTTTGTTTCTAACGAATCTTTTCTGTTTCTTAATACTTTACTTAGCTTTTGTGTGTGTGTGTGTGTGTGTGTGTGTGTGTGTGTGTGTGTGTGTGTGTGCGAGTGTCTTTATGCGCACACGCTCGCGTGTGTCTTTATGCGCACACGCTCGCGTGTGTCTTTATGCGCACACGCTCGCGTGTGTCTTTATGCGTATATATGTGTGTGCGCGTGTGTGGATGTGTGCATGCTTGCGTATCAATGAGTGTGTATGTGTGCATGCGTATGTATGTGTGTGTCTATTCGTGTGTGTATGTGTGTTATAAGCATTGGTTAAGATCTAGTCTTTCTTTTAATATATCGTTTATTATTATTATTATTATTATTATTATTATATCAACGGAAATTCTCTTCTTGGAGAATGGTGTCAACAAAACTCCTCAAAACTCTTTCGCAGAATTCTTGAAGATTAAATGATGACAGTTTTCTGGAGCTCTACAATCTTCCTCTCAATCCTTAAGCTTTTATAGGCTGCAGTCAATAAGAAGGTCGTCAAGCACCTAGGTAAGAACAACCACTTGAGCGACGAACAGTACAGGTTTCGATCGGCCAGATCCACTGCTGACGTCCTACCATTACACACGGAATTAGTGAGGCTCTTGACGACAAACACACATCGAGGACAATAACATTAGATATTTCGAAGCCCTTTGACAAGGTGTAGAACAAAGGTTTGCTACACAAGCTTTCCAGTTATGAAATCAGTGGAACAGTCTTCTCAGTTCTTACTACCCTGAAGGTAGTTATTTTAGGCCAAACCTTAGGATCAGTGGCGATCAACGTAGGCGACCCCCAGGGATCACTTCCAGGACCGACCCTCTTTCTGATTTACTTGATCTACCTAAAAATATACTCAGACCATTTGTAAACATCTCTGCCGATGGTACGACGATATACGAGTACATCTCTAAAACTCTTGATGATCAGAGATTGGTAGCTGATCTCTCTTCCGATTTAACTTCCCAGTCGGGGACAAACTGACTGGTTGCATTCAATGCCTCGAAAACCAAACTAGTTACATTGCATCACCCGTCATTCATGATGAACGGGAGGCGCCGTGACTTGAGATACTGTTGGGCCTTAAATTAACACCTGACCTCAAGTGGAATTCATATATACGATCTATCGCTAAAGATGCTGGAAAAAGGGTCGGTTCCTTGTAGCACTCTAGTAAGCACCCAACTCTTCATGTTCTCCTCTACATTTACAGGAACCAGATCAGGCCAAAAATGGATTACTCTTGTCATATTTGGGCGGAAAGCTGCCCAGTCCTCACTTTCTAGTCTCGATAGAGTTCAAAAGCGTCTTCGAGTCCTTGTTGGAGAAGAATTATTTTCCATCCACCAATCTCTCTTTCTTACAGGCGGGAAGTGGCGAGTCTCTCACTGCTCTTTCGCTATTAGCATGGAAAGTGCTCGGACGAACTACCTTCCTTTCTTCCGCCATGTCTAACCTTCACGGCTTGGACCCTCCATGCCACTTACACAGTAGCAAAACACCCACCTTCCCTTCGTATTCCATCGGTGAGAAGAAAGTTCCACTCGAACAGCATCTTCCCGCAAACGACTGCTCCGTGGAACCCACTTCCAAGGGGAAGTTTCCCCGATCACTACAATGTTAACCTGTTCAAGCCGAGAGTTACCTGTTATCTTTCCCCTCCTATCCGTATCAACTGCCGCTTAACGTAACCCTCTACCTGGAGTGCCTCCTGGGCCTTGTACAAAGTGAACCTTACTGTAAATATATATATATATATATATATATATATATATATATATATATATATATAAATTCCATTTCTCCCAAAGCGCTCTTACAAGTTTCTTGGTAGTGTCCCCAGTGCACCTATTACTACAGGAACTACTTCAGCAGTCATGTCCCATAGCTTCTTCAGCTCCCTAAACAGATCCTGGTATTTTTTCAATCTTTTCTGTTTCTCTGGAGTCCACTCTTGGATCGTATGGAAGAGAAACGTCAATAATTTGACATTTGCTACTCTCCGTATCTATTCCAACGAGGCAGAGTTTTCGTGCTTCAATAACTTGGCCTGTATAAACCGAGAAATCCCATAATACCTCTTGTCATTTTCTATCGCTACCTCTCGTTAATATTCATGTTATTTCTATTTGGGATACTTCGACGTAGCGTAATAGTTAGCAAGCTTGTCTAGCTAGATCAATTACGAGTGAATAGTGTGTTCGGTCCTCACTGGGTGCTCCATCGTTTCGATCTTGTGCCTCATATTAAATGAGAATCTGTACAATTGCCAGCCTCTGTAGAAATCATGATGTTTCTCTATGAATTTGTGATAGAATTAACTTGACTCATGTTGTTGCAAGACACCCACGGTTTCCATCTTCTGTGAGTGTTTCTAGGAGTACAACGATCCGAAACTCCAGTGTTGTTTTAAGTGTGGACGCTTATATTTGTTAAAATTTGTCTGATGTTTCTATTTCTTTTGAAATAAACTTTATGCGGGTTACGAAAAAAATCTCTTTAAAACGCGGATATTTTGCGCAATGTGTTCATGGCTGTCGTGTAGTATTTTTCGAAATTTTGTGACAGTTGATGACTAATGGAATCTTTTCAGAATTTTTATTGTGATTTTTGGTGTTTTGTCCTGGTATAAAATTATGGTAATCTTCATTTTTAGCGATTTCATTGCCAATTTGTTTTGCGATTCGTGATAACATAACATAATGCCGTATTATTTATTATTTTATTTCCTTTGATTTTTGGCGTTTACACATTTCTTTCCGGGTCCCACCCAGAGACCTTAAGATTAGAAATGGCATCATGACATTTTCCACTGACCAATTATATATATATATATATATATATAAAATATATTTTACATAGACAAAGCCCTTCGTATGGTGTGGGTTGTACTCACGAGAACAATTTTTTGTATTTCTTTAAGGCATGGACTTCCAGGAATCCCTTCAATTAGTCTACTGGAATCTTTTCCTTCCAATCCGAGGGCTCCAACTACAACAGGGATTGTTGATGTTCCCATGAACCATATTTATTATTATTATTATTATTATTATTATTATTTTCAGTATTCCTGATTTGCTTTTTGATGCAATCCTTTACCAAGTCTTTTATCAGAGACCTGAGGTAAAGAATGTTTTTTCTTAGAAACTTATTGCGCATAACGAGTATTAAGAGGATCATAAATAATTCTTTCTTAGTCACTTAGTGAAATTATTTCCTTGGGCTTTCTTAATATGTGTATCAGTATTATTTTTAGTAATTCCTAGTGCTCCTATTATTACTGGAATCCTGGATGTGTTTAAATACCGCATTCTTGCAATTTATAATTCCAGGTTCTTATATATTTTTTATTTTGGTGCGGGTGGTGTAATTGATAGCGGCTTAGAATCAGAAATCGGAGAATCGTGTTCGAATACAAGTCGGGTTTGTTACATTCACTTACGTGCAAATTGCCCTTGGAGATTTATGAATTCATCTTTTTCCCTCAGCTATGGGTTAAATAGTTGGACTTGAATCTTAAAAAATCAGTTTTATTATCCAATAATATATTAATGCAATATTCATTCGAGTTATATACAAACTTGGTTTCGATTTTAAATAATCAATGAAGGGTTGATAAACCCTTAAAAAAGACAAATCAATATTATATTAATCTTACAACCCAAATATCTTTCAGCTTTAAATAAGCAATAAGGGGTCCAAAGTTAAGCAATAACAAGCTTAGTCAATACCTAGATGGGTAACCGCTTAGGAATACCATGTGCTGTAAGCTTGGATGTGCGCCTGTTGTCAGGGATAATACCCGTTATATTTACTGGCCAGCATGGGAAATGAATGAAATCACTTCTTCCCCCTTAGCTATGGGTTAAATAATAACACTTGTATCACTAAACCATTATTATCTAAAAAATAATTTAAAATATTTTCTGGCTTTAAATAACCTGTTTATAAGCTGTAAAAAATCGATATAATCAATCAACATTGGGCAAATAAGCCGTAAAAACAAATCAATCTAATATCCTTATAAAAGAGTTATTTACAATTAGTCGAAGAAAATCTTTATTATTTAAGGATCTATGTAGAGATTTAATGGATTTAAAAAGAAAAAGATTTACCCTTACAATCCAAATGATTTCGGTTTTAAATAACTCACAAACGTTTGATAAGGCGTAAAAGGTAAATTAATCAACCAATCAGCGATTAGCTTTTATAATGCGATCGGTATGTATACTGACGATCCAGCACACTGTATCGTTTTTACCTTCTCACATGTTAATACTGATCTGGTTCATAATATATTTATGCAAGCGGAAGTTAAAATATCTTCCATTGCTTGTATTTTCATTCTTTAGTATGTCTATAATTAAATTCATTTATTAATATTTTATATGTTTTTTATTATATTCAGTTTTCTGTTTTTATTATTTACACTGATTCATAAAACAGGTGGAATCAGGTTTTTTTTCCCCTGGTCAACTAAAAGAAATGTTAGATGGTTGGCAAAAAGGAAGTGTTTCTTTGTGTGTTTTGCATTTATTCTATCAATATTTGATAAACATCCTTCATGATGGTGATATTGAGTCACCGTGGAAAAATGAATCAGCGCTTCAGTTTCAGATAATGAGAAAAGAACCCCCCCCCCACAAAAAAAAAAGAAAAGAAAAAGGTATAAACAGAAATAGAAATAGCACCAGCAAAAACATTTGGAATAACAATATAGACTATTTTTTGGAATTTTAGACACTACAGGGAAAATTGGAGTGGGAAATCGCTGGCTTATCGACAGGGAATTTACGGCCAGATTCTTACATTTCACACTTTTTAGCAGAGCTTCTAATATCACAAAGTGGCATATTTAATAACAAAAGTGATAAAAAACATGAAATCTGCTAGACTACATACGCAAAACATATATTTTTTAAAAAATAAGTTATAATTTCCAGTATCCCTCTCATTAATGCTGGTGTGTTATGACCGTTCAGCCATGGAGAACTTCCGGTTTAGCAAAATCGAATTACTGCATTTTTTTTTAAGCACCCCAAACAAGGCGGGAAGCCACTAGGACGCAAGGGGTTACAGAAAATTTAGAGCAAGATCAGATAGGAGTGATAGAAGAAAGGATGAGGGTAGTGGATAGATCAAGGCAACTGGAGATGTCGATTGACATTACATTTGAATAGCTGGAGATTATAGCTCTCTGGGAAACTGGAATAGGGAAGGGAGTTCCACAGGCGAGAGGTGCGAGACATGAAGCTATTGGAGTAGAAGAGACGGCTACATTTAGGAGTTTCGACAGTGAGGGGGTGAGAGCGGGATACCAGCCTCGTAAGGCGCTGGAACTCATGACGTCTGGCAACCAGCGAATGCAGCTCCTCGGAGCAATTGCCATGAAAGTATTTGTAGAACAGACAGAGGGAGGCGACGGCGCGTCTGTGAGAAAGTGACTGTAGACGAGACGCCAGGGCAGGGCCAACTACATTGCATATCCACCTCTGGAGCCTATCAAGAACCCCGAGGCAAACAGAAGGGGCACCAGACCATATATGGCAGCAATACTCCATTTTAAACATAGGATACAGGTTCGATTCCTGTCGGAGGACGCATATATTCTACGAAATTTCTCGAAAATTCAGGCTGGTAAATGTAATTAATACCGTTTAATTAAAAAGCAGAGCATTTACTTAAATAAGTATATCTATAAAAAAAACATATAAACAGAAAATATATTAAAATATTTAGATAGATAGATAGATAGATAGATATGTGTGTGTGCGTGCGTGTGTTACAAAGACAGGTCTTTCTTTTCTCAGAAAATCTAAAACGTAAATTCCGTAAAAATATCATAAGCATAAATCCGTACTACCGTGTTAGAAGATGACAAATGTGACAGTACTCTTGAACCTCACGACACATACAGACCGCACTACACAAGCTTATCGTTGATTGGTTTATTGATTTACTTTTTACGGTTTATCAACACTTTATGAGTTATTTAAAGCCGAAACATATTTGGATTGTAAAAATAATGCATTTATTTCTAAATCCCTTTAAACTCTACATAAACAACGTCAAGCCTGGTCAATATCTAGATGGGTGACCACTTTGGTGTATCACGTGCTGTAAGCTTGGATGTGCAGGTGGTGTAATAGATAAAGGTTCAAAAAATTAATCCGAGAGCCGAGTTCTAATTCTCGTTGGGTTCATTATATTCAGTTACGTGCAAATAACCTTGGAAAAAAGTATGACTCCCCCCTTCTCCCCAAGCTATCGGTTAATTAGTAAGACTAAACCATTATTACCTCAAAAAATTCTTACAATCTAAAAATATTTTCTGGCTTTAAGTGTTGATAAACCGTAAAAAATGTATCAATCAATCAAAAGAACACTATATATATTTGTTCCATAAATAAGTGCAATTTTCTCCAGCTAATTGCCAATAATTCTTTTGCATTTATATAAGATTGATTGGATTTTTTACGGTTTATCAAGTCTTTGTTGGTTATTTAAAGCCGAAACATATTTGGATTGTAAGAATCATTCGAGGGAATATAGCATTAACAATTTTTTTCTAGATACAATTCCTATTATTTAACCCACAGCTGGGGGTATGATAGTTTCATGTCTTTCCCGAGGACATTTGCGCGTAGGTGGGTGTAACGAACCAGAGTGGGTTTCGAACTCGGCTTTCCGATTTCTCATTCCTAACTACTATCCTTTACACCACGCGCACATCCGCGTAATATTCTAAAAATCCAAACCATTATTTCGTAATATAAAAATAAAATAAAATGGGTGGAGGATAACGAAAAAAAATGTCTGACTCGCTAATTTCCCCGACTGCCTGGAGTATTTCTTAAACGTCATAACTTTAGCAGCTTCTTAGCTTTGTGAGGCTATAAACGTTTTCCGCCATATTTTTTTTTTTATTTATTTTTTTTAACGGAGGGTTTTCAGTCAACCGCCATTAATTGGCACAGTCCGCGGAAAAGAGCGAACTAAATATTCATCGTGTATCATTATAGATGACGAAATAGGGTGAAGGATTAAACCAATTCAAGGATTTCTAACATTCTATGGCAGACTGATATGGCTATTAGTTCTCTTATCTTACCCCTTTTATTTTGCTTGCGTTTATAATCCTACTTTTTTTGTTTTTTGGTTTGGCTTCTGCAAAAGGATCGATTAAGAATTCACACCATCCATGTTCGTAGACTTGTAATCCCATCAAGTTTAGCTTGCGTGTGTGCGCGCGCTTTCGTGATAATAATAATAGTTGCTAGTCATGATACTGAAGCCTACATAAGAAACGGATGGAAACCTATACAAGAAATGCATGGAAACTTGTACAAAAACGGGTGAAAACCTACACTAGAAACGGGTGGAAACCTATACAAAAAACCGGTGTAAACCTATACAAAAAACGGATAGAAACCTATACAAAAAAAGGGGGAAAACCTACAAAAGAAACAGGTGGAAACCTATACAAGAAATGGATGGAACCTATACAAAAAAACGGGTGAAAACCTATACAAGAAAGGGGTAAAAACCTACACAAGAAACGGGTAGAAACCTATACAAAAAACGGATGGAAACCTATACAAAAAACGAGTGAAAACCTACAAAAGAAACGGGTGGAAACCTATACAAGAAATGGATGGAAACCTATACAAAAAAACGGGTGAAAACCTATACAAGAAATGGATGGGAACCTATACAAAAAACGGGTGGAAACCTATACAAGAAATGGATGGGAACCTATACAAAAAAACGGGTGGTAACCTATACAAGAAATGGATGGGAACCTATACAAAAAAAAGGGTATACAAAAATGAAACCTATACAAAAAAATGGATGGAAACCTATACAAGAAATGGATGGGAACCTATATAAAAAAAAAGGGTGGAAACCTATACAAGAAATGGATGGGAACCTATACAAAAAAACGGGTGAAAACCTATACAAGAAATGGATGGGAACCTATACAAAAACGGGTAAAAACCTATACAAGAAATGGATGGGAACCTATACAAAAAAAAACCTATACAAAAATGGATAGGAACCTATACAAAAAAACAGGTGGAAACCTATACAAAGAATGGATGGGAACCTATACAAAAAAACGGGTGGAAACCTATACAAGAAATGGATGGGAACCTATACAAAAAAACGGGTGGAAACCTATACAAGAAATGGATGGGAACCTATACAAAAAAACGGGTAAAAACCTATACAAGAAATGGATGGGAACCTATACAAAAAAACGGGTGGAAACCTATACAAGAAATGGATGGGAACCTATACAAAAAAACGGGTGAAAACCTATACAAGAAATGGATGGGAACCTATACAAAAAAAACGGGTGAAACCTATACAAGAAATGGATGGGAACCTATACAAAAAAAAACAGGTGAAACCTATACAAGAAATGGATGGGAACCTATACAAAAAAACAGGTGAAAACCTATACAAGAAATGGATGGGAACCTATACAAAAAAAACGGGTGGAAACCTATACAAGAAATGGATGGGAACCTATACAAAAAACAAGGGGATGGAACCTACCTAAACCTATACAAGAAATGGATGGGAACCTATACAAAAAACGGGTGAAAACCTATACAAGAAATGGATGGGAACCTATACAAAAAAACGGGTGAAAACCTATACAAGAAATGGATGGGAACCTATACAAAAACAGGTGGAAAACCTATAAAAAAATGGATGGGAACCTATACAAAAAAAAACGGGTGAAAACCTATACAAATGGATGGGAACCTATACAAAAAACGGGTGGAAACCTATACAAAAGAAATGGATGGGAACCTATACAAAAAACGGGTGGAAACCTATACAAAAATGGATGGGAACCTATACAAAAAAACGGGTAAAAACCTATACAAGAAATGGATGGGAACCTATACAAAAAAACGGGATGGGAAACCTATACAAAAATGGATGGGAACCTATACAAAAAAAAGGGTGAAAACCTATACAAGAAATGGACGGGAACCTATACAAAAAAACGGGTGAAAACCTATACAAGAAATGGATGGGAACCTATACAAAAAAAAACGGGTAAAAACCTATACAAGGGATGGGAACCTATACAAAAAAAACAGGTGGAAAACCTATACAAGGGATCCTATACAAAAAATCAGGTGAAAACCTATACAAGAAATGGAAGGGAACCTATACAAAAAAACGGGTGAAAACCTATACAAGAAATGGATGGGAACCTATACAAAAAACGGGTGGAAACCTATACAAGAAATGGATGGGATCCTATACAAAAATCAGGTGAAAACCTATACAAGAAATGGACAGGAACCTATACAAAAAAACGGGGAAAACCTATACAAGAAATGGATGGGAACCTATACAAAAAACGAAACCTATACAAGAAATGGATGGGAACCTATACAAAAAACGGGTGAAAACCTATACAAGAAATGGATGGAACCTATACAAAAACTGGGTGAAAATACAAGTGGATGGGAACCTATACAAAAAAAACGGGTAGAAACCTATACAAAATGGATGGGAACCTAAAAAAAAACAGGTGAAAACCTATACAAAAATGGATGGGAACCTATACAAAAACTGGTGAAAACCTATACAAGAATGGATGGGAACCTATACAAAAAACAGTAAAAACCTATACAAAAAAATGGATGGAACCTATACAAAAAAACGGGTGAAAACCTATACAAGAAATGGATGAAACCTATACAAAAAAACGGGTAAACCTATACAAGAAATGGATGGGAACCTATACAAAAAAAAAACAGGTAAAAACCTATACAAGAAATGGATGGGAACCTATACAAAAAACGGGTGAAACCTATATACAAGAAATGGATGGGAACCTATACAAAAAAACGGTGGAAACCTATACAAGAAAAAACCTATACAAAAAAGGAAAAAACCTATACAAGAAATGGATGGGAACCTATACAAAAAAAACAGGTGAAAACCTATACAAAAAATGGATGGAACCTATACAAAAAAACGGTGAAACCTATTCAAGAAATGGACAAACCTATACAAAAAACGGGTGAAAACCTATACAAGAAATGGATGGGAACCTATAAAAAAAACGGGTGGAAACCTATACAAAAATGGATGGGAACCTATACAAAAAAACGGTGAAAACCTATACAAGAAATGGATATACAAAAAACGGAAAACCTATCAAAAATTGATGGGAAAAACGGGTGAAACCTATACAAGAAATTGATGGGAACCTATACAAAAAACGGTGAAACCTATACAAAAATGGATGGGAACCTATAAAAAACGACAAGAAATGGACGAGGAACCTATACAAAAAAAACGGGTAGGTGAAACCTATACAAGAAATGGACGGGAACCTATACAAAAAAACGGGTGAAACCTATACAAGAAATGGACGGGAACCTATACAAAAAAAAGTGGAAACCTATACAAGAAATGGATGGGAACCTATACAAAAAACGGGTGAAAACAACAAGAAATGGAAACCTATACAAAAAACGAAATGGACAAGAAATGGAAACCTATACAAAAAACAGGTGAAAAAATGGATGGGAACCTATACCAAAAAACGGTGAAATGTATACAAGAAATGGGAACCTATACAAAAAAACGGGTGAAAACCTATACAAGAAATGGATGGGAACCTATACAAAAAACGGGGGTGAAAACCTATACAAGAAATGGATGGGAACCTATAAAAAAAACGGAAAACCTATACAAAAATGGATGGTGACAAAAAAACGGGTGAAAACTATACAAGAAATGGACGGGAACCTATACAAAAAACAGGTGAAAACCTATACAAAAAAATGGACGGGAACCTATACAAAAAAAAGGTGAACCATAAAAAACCTGAAAACCTATACAAGAAAACGGAACCTATACAAAAAAGAAATATACAAGAAATGGATGGGAACCTATACAAAAAAACAAGTGAAAACCTATACAAGAAATGGACGGAACCTATACAAAAAAACAGGGTGAAAACCTATACAAGAAATGGAAAACCTATACAAAAAAAACAAGTGAAATGGATGGAAACCTATACAAAAAAAAAACGGTGAAAACCTATACAAGAAATGGATGGAACCTATACAAAAAACAGGTGAAAACCTATACAAGAAATGGATGGGAACCTATACAAAAAAACAAGTGAAAACCTATAACCTATACAAAAAAATGGATGGGAACCTATACAAAAAACAGGTGAAAACCTATACAAGAAATGGATGGGAACCTATACAAAAAAACGGGTGAAAACCTATACAAGAAATGGACGGAACCTATACAAAAACCTATACAAGAAATGGATGGAAACCTATACCTATACAAAAAAACAAGTGAAAACCTATACAAGAAATGGATGGGAACCTATACAAAAAACAAGGATGAAACCTATACAAAAAACGGGTGGAAACCTATACAAGAAATGGACAGGAACCTATACAAAAAAACAGGTGAAAACCTATACAAGAAATGGACGGGAACCTATACAAAAAAAACGGGTGAAAACCTATACAAGAAATGGATGGGAACCTATACAAAAAAAACAAGTGGAAACCTATACAAGGGACGGGAACCTATACAAAAAACGGGTGAAAACCTATACAAAAAACAAGAAATGGATGGGAACCTATACAAAAAAACGGGTGAAAACCTATACAAAAAAACGGATGGGAACCTATACAAAAATGGTGAAAACCAAATATATACAAAAAAAACATACAAAAAACCTATACAAAAAAAATGGAAACCTATACAAGAAATGGACTATACAAAAAAACAGGTGAAAACCTATACAAGAAATGGATGGAACCTATACAAAAAAAAACGGGTGGAAACCTATACAAGAAATGGATGGGAACCTATACAAAAAAACGGGTGAAAACCTATACAAGAAATGGATGGGAACCTATACAAAAAAACAAGTGGAAACCTATACAAGAAATGGACGGGAACCTAACCTATACAAGAAATGGATGGGAACCTATACAAAAAACGGGATGAAAACCTATACAAAAAATGGATGAAATGGGTAAAACCTATACAAAAAACGATGAAAACCTATACAAAAAACGATGAAAACCTATACAAAAACGGGTGGAAACCTATACAAGAAAACCTATACAAAAAAAACGGTGAAAACCTATACAAAAAAATG
Source organism: Acanthosepion pharaonis (assembly GCA_903632075.3). Classification (NCBI taxonomy): domain Eukaryota; kingdom Metazoa; phylum Mollusca; class Cephalopoda; order Sepiida; family Sepiidae; genus Acanthosepion; species Acanthosepion pharaonis. The sequence continues at coordinate 125,591 of CAHIKZ030001294.1, read as the reverse complement.
GATGGGAACCTATACAAAAAAACGGTGAAAACCTATACAAGAAATGGATGGGAACCTATACAAAAAAACGGGTGAAAACCTATACAAAAAATGGATGGGAACCTATACAAAAAAAACGGTGAAAACCTATACAAGAAAAATGGATGGAACCTATACAAAAAACGGGTGGAAACCTATACAAGAAATGGATGGGAACCTATACAAAAAAACGGGTGAAAACCTATACAAGAAATGGATGAACCTATAAAAAAACGGGTGAAAACCTATACAAGAAATGGATGGGAACCTATACAAAAAAAAAGGTGAAAACCTATACAAAAAAACGAAATGGACGGAAACCTACAAAAAAAAAAAATACAAGAAATGGAAACCTATACAAAAAACGGGTGGAAACCTATACAAGAAATGGACGGAACCTATACAAAAAAAACGGGTGAAAACCTATACAAGAAATGGATGGGAACCTATACAAAAAATGGATGGAACCTATACAAAAAAACCTATACAAGAAATGGATGGGAACCTATACAAAAAAAACGGTGAAAACCTATACAAGAAATGGATGGGAACCTACAAAAAAAACGGGGTGAAAACCTATACAAGAAATGGATGGAACCTATACAAAAAAACGGGTGAAACCTATACAAGAAATGGACGGAACCTATACAAAAAAACGGATGAAAACCTATACAAAAAAAACGGGTGAAAACCTATACAAAAATGAAACGGATGGAAACCTATACAAAAATGGATGGGAACCTATACAAAAAAAAAAACCTAAACCTATACAAGAAATGGATGGGAACCTATACAAAAAAACGGGTGAAACCTATACAAGAAATGGATAGGAACCTATACAAAAAAACGAAACCTACAAAAATGGAAACCTATACAAAAAAACGGTGAAACCTAAAGAAAATGGATGGGAACCTATACAAAAATGGATGGGAACCTATACAAAAAAACAAGGGATGGGAAAAAACCTATACAAAAATGGATGGGAACCTATACAAAAAAAACGGGTGAAACCTATACAAGAAATGGATGGGAACCTATACAAAAAAACGGGTGAAAACCTATACAAGAAAATGGATGGGAACCTATACAAAAAACGGATGGAACATACAAAAAACGGGTGAAAACCTATACAAGAAATGGATGGGAACCTATAAAAAACAAAAAACGGTGAAAAAAAACCTATACAAAAATGGACGGGAACCTATACAAAAAAAAAACCCTATACAAGAAATGGACGGGAACCTATACAAAAAACGGGTGAAAACCTATACAAGAAATGGATGGGAAACCTATACAAAAAAACGGGTGAAAACTATACAAAGAAATGGATGGGAACCTATACAAAAAAACAAAAATGGATGGCAACCCATAAAAAAAACGGGTGGAAACCTATACAAGAAATGGACGGGAACCTATACAAAAAAAACGGGTGAAAACCTATACAAAAATGGATGGGAACCTATACAAAAAAAAACCTATACAAGAAATGGATGGGAAAATACAAAAAAACGGGTGGAAACTATACAAGAAATGGATGGGAACCTATACAAAAAAACGGGTGGAAACCTATACAAGAAATGGACGGGAACCTATACAAAAAAAAAAAAACGGGAACCTATACAAAAAAAACAGGTGAAAACCTATACAAGAAATGGAAATGGGACGGGAACCTATACAAAAAACGGGTGAAAACCTATACAAGAAATGGATGGGAACCTATACAAAAAACGGGTGAAAACCTATACAAGAAATGGATGGGAACCTATACAAAAAAAACGGTGGAAACCTATACAAGAAAAAAAAAAACTATACAAAAAAAATGGATGAAACCTATACAAAAACGGGTGAAAACCTATGGACAAAAAACAGGTGGAAACCTATACAAGAAATGGACGGGAACCTATACAAAAAACAAGTGGAAACCTATACAAGAAATGGATGGGAACCTATACAAAAAAACGGGTGAAAACCTATACAAGAAATGGATGGGAACCTATACAAAAAACCTATACAAAAAACGGGTGAAAACCTATACAAAAAAATGGATGGACCTATACAAAAAACGGGTGGAAACCTATACAAGAAATGGACGGGAACCTATACAAAAAACGGGTGAAAACCTATACAAAAAAATGGATGGGAACCTATACAAAAAACAAATGGAAACCTATACAAGAAATGGATGGGAACCTATACAAAAAAAAAGGGTGGAAACCTATACAAGAAATGGATGAAACCTATACAAAAAACGGGTGGAAACCTATACAAAAATGGATGGGAACCTATAAAAAAAAACGGGTGGAAACCTATACAAGAAATGGATGGGAATCTATACAAAAAAACGGGTGGAAACCTATACAAGAAATGGACGGGAACCTATACAAAAAACGGGTGGAAACCTATTCAAGAAATGGACGGGAACCTATACAAAAAAACGGGTGAAAACCTATACAAGAAATGGATGGGAACCTATAGAAGAAATGGATGGGAACCTATACAAAAAAAAAACCTATACAAATGGTGGATATACAAAAAACGGTGGAAACCTTGGATGGGAACCTATACAAAAAAACGGGTGGAAACCTATACAAAAATGGACAGGAACCTATACAAAAAAACGGGTGAAAACCTATACAAGAAATGGACGGGAACCTATACAAAAAAACGGGGGAAAACCTATACAAGAAATGGATGGGAACCTATACAAAAAACGGATGAAAACCTATACAAAAAACGAGTGAAAACCTACAAAAGAAACGGGTGGAAACCTATAAAAGAAATGGATGGGAACCTATACAAAAAAAACGGGTGAAAACCTATACAAGAAATGGATGGAAACCTATACAAAAAACGAGTGGAAACCTATACAAGAAATGGATGGGAACCTATACAAAAAAAACGGGTGAAAACCTACAAATGAAACGGGTGGAAACCTATACAAGAAATGGATGGGAACCTATACAAAAAAACGGGTGAAAACCTATACAAAAATGGATGGGAACCTATACAAAAAAACGGGTGGAAACCTATACAAGAAATGGACGGGAACCTATACAAAAAAACGGGTGAAAACCTATACAAGAAATGGACGGGAACCTATACAAAAAAACAGGTGAAAACCTATACAAGAAATGGATGGCAACCTATACAAAAAAACGGGTGGAAACCTATACAAGAAATGGACGGGAACTTATACAAAAAACGGGTGGAAACCTATTCAAGAAATGGACGGGAACCTATACAAAAAAACGGGTGAAAACCTATACAAGAAATGGATGGGAACCTATACAAAAAAACGGGTGGAAAACTATACAAGAAATGGATGGGAACCTATACAAAAAAACGGGTGGAAACCTATACAAGAAATGGACGGGAACCTATACAAAAAAACGGGTGAAAACCTATACAAGAAATGGATGGGAACCTATACAAAAAAAACGGGTGAAAACCTATACAAGAAATGGATGGGAACCTATACAAAAAAACGGGTGGAAACCTATACAAGAAATGGACGGGAACCTATACAAAAAACGGTGGAAACCTATACAAGAAATGGACGGAACCTATACAAAAAAAAAAAAACGGGTGAAAACCTATACAAGAAATGGACGGGAACCTATACAAAAAAAAAGTGAAAACCTATAAGAAAATGGATGGGAACCTATACAAAAAAAACAAGGAAACCTATACAAAAAATGGATGGAACCTATACTAAAAATGGACGGGAAACCTATACAAGAAATGGACGGGAACCTATACAAAAAACGGGTGGAAACCTATACAAGAAATGGATGGGAACCTATACAAAAAACGGGTGGAAACCTATACAAGAAATGGATGGGAACCTATACAAAAAACGGGTAAAAACCTACACAAGAAACGGGTAGAAACCTATACAAAAAACGGGTGGAAACCTATACAAAAAACGAGTGAAAACCTACAAAAGAAACGGGTGGAAACCTATACAAGAAATGGATGGGAACCTATACAAAAAAAACGGGTGAAAACCTATACAAGAAATGGATGGAAACCTATACAAAACCGAGTGGAAACCTATACAAGAAATGGATGGGAACCTATACAAAAAAACGGGTGAAAACCTATACAAAAATGGATGGGAACCTATACAAAAAACGGGTGGAAACCTATACAAGAAATGGACGGGAACCTATACAAAAAACGGGTGAAAACCTATACAAGAAATGGACGGGAACCTATACAAAAAAACGGGTGAAAACCTATACAAGAAATGGATGGCAACCTATACAAAAAAACGGGTGGAAACCTATACAAGAAATGGATGGGAACCTATACAAAAAAACGTGTAAAAACCTATACAAGAAATGGATGGGAACCTATACAAAAAAACGGGTGGAAACCAATACAAGAAATGGATGGGAACCTATACAAAAAAAACGGGTGAAAACTTATACAAGAAATGGATGGGAACCTATACAAAAAACTGGTGGAAACCTATACAAGAAATGGATGGGAACCTATACAAAAAAACGGGTAAAAACCTATACAAGAAATGGATGGGAACCTATACAAAAAAACGGGTGAAAACCTATACAAGAAATGGATGGGAACCTATACAAAAAACGGGTGGAAACCTATACAAGAAATGGATGGGAACCTATACAAAAAAACGGGTAAAAACATATACAAGAAATGGATGGGAACCTATACAAAAAAACGGGTGGAAACCTATACAAGAAATGGATGGGAACCTATACAAAAAAACGGGTGGAAACCTATACAAGAAATGGATGGGAACCTATACAAAAAAAACGGGTGGAAACCTATACAAGAGTTGGACGGGAACCTATACAAAAAAACGGGTGAAAACCTATACAAGAAATGGATGGGAACCTATACAAAAAACGGGTGGAAACCTATACAAGATATGGATGGGAACCTATACAAAAAACGGGTGAAAACCTATACAAGAAATGGATGGGAACCTATACAAAAAACGGGTAAAAACCTACACAAGAAACGGGTAGAAACCTATACAAAAAACGGATGGAAACCTATACAAAAAACGAGTGAAAACCTACCAAAGAAACGGGTGGAAACTCATACAAGAAATGGATGGGAACCTATACAAAAAAAACGTGTGAAAACCTATACAAGAAATGGATGGAAACCTATACAAAAAACGAGTGGAAACCTATACAAGAAATGGATGGGAACCTATACAAAAAAACGGGTGAAAACCTACAAATGAAACGGGTGGAAACCTATACAAGATATGGATGGGAACCTATACAAAAAAACGGGTGAAAACCTACAAATGAAACGGGTGGAAACCTATACAAGAAATGGATGGAAAACTAATGTAATGTAAAAATGTAATGTTTTAGGCGTGTATTTATAGTTGGTGATGATGTTATTAACTTTTCAAAGTATTTCTCCTTAAAGGATCATGTTCGTTTTTAATTAGAGTGACATTAATGAAATCAAAGTTATGTCCAGCATCGTAATCACACAACAGTTTTTTGACTTCTTTGTCAGATTGAGGACTTTTCAGCAGATAGATAGATAGATAGATAGATAGATAGATAGATAGATAGATAGATAGATAGATATAATCAACACTGCCTGATGACTGTTTCACGTGTCGATGCGATCTTCCATTCAACTTGGATTTTTTTTATATTATGTTATGTAGACAAATTTTCTCTTAGAAATATCATTAAGAAATACCCAACCCCAGTCGACCAGAACAAGAAAATTAAATTATCTATTACAAAAAATTTAAGGCAGCTAACTTTATCAACGGTGGAGTAATGGATACCGGCTTAAATTTCATGAAATTAAACTATGAACACGGTCACAACGGGCTGACCTTGATTGAAAAATAAAACATTCCTATAACTTCAGATCCATACATAAAAAAACACACATTTAGATAAAAATAAAAATTAAAAATTGTCTTTGATAATGGGTAAAAGAATAGCCGAAAGCGCTCAGATATGCGGAACCTTTGAACAGTTTTTACACACATTGTCTCCACGAAAGAAAAAAAACACTTGTACGAACACAAGAAAAAAATAAGTTAATCGCAGTAACTTATCCGTTGTCTTTAACGATTATCGAAAATTGTATAAAATAGTGTTTGCTTCCCAAATATACAATTATATATATAATGTGATATATATATATATATATATATATATATATATATATATATATTATTATTATTATTATTATTATTATTATTCGGTTCTCCGCAAGGTCACCAAATCATTGTGAAAACCTCAACTACTGTAAAAGATCGTTTTCATTCCTTTTGTGTACTTGTAAAATAATCAGTCATCTGAGGCATACGCAGTTATGGAAACATGCAGAGCCTCTGCTACGCAGGAACAGCGTGCAGTGGTTGCAGTTGTGCAGCTGTCGCCAAATGCACGACAAATATATTGGCGTCGGTGGTTGACCTCCAACTCCCTCATTTACCTTTTGCGAAAGACGCATGCGCAATACCTGCAGAGTCGCATCTGTTTACGGGAGTGTCGTGCTGGAAACAAAAAAGAAAGTAGTTGGATATATAGAAAAAAAAAAACAGGTCAAACACAAACAAAAAATAAGGTATGGTGAATAAAAAGAGAAGAGGAGGAAACGGGCGATGTAAAATTTGGCATTCTTTCTTTTTATATGTTTTTTTTTCCTTTTTTATTAACTATATTACGACTGCTTTTTATCCGATATATCAACTCGGAGCATTAATTCCATGTTTTCCGCTTAATAAAATGCACACACGCATAAAAGGATCATGTAAAGGGATTAAGGAAGATCATGTAACGCCAGTTTTTCGATGGAGTGAGAGATGGGGAGAGAGAGTACTGACGTTAAGAGCAAGCTTTCAAAATCTTAACTATAACTTAAAAACACTGACGATTGACATGGGAGAAAAAAAAACTTTACCGTCTTTTTGCTATACGTTCGGGAGCTTGTAAAATATTCAATAACCTTGTGTCAAGATATATCATGTTTTATTTTTTCTTCCAATCCCTGTACATATTTAATTTTGGATTTTATTCTTGCTTCATATTTTATATTTCTTTTTTCTTTTCATATATCGCGTGCTCGTCTCTTTTCTTTCTGTCCATCTTTCCGTTTGTTTTTTTCTTTTTTTTTCTTTTTTTTCTTTCGTTTTTCTTCCTTCTTTTCATAGTCCTTGTTTCCTCCCTTTTCATCTCCGAGTCTCATTCTCAGTTTCTTTTCCGTCTTCTCCCACTCCCTTTCTTTTCTCATTCTTTCATCCTCCCTTTCTTTCTTAAAGCTTATAATTCTTCTCCTTTGTTATGCTTACATCTATCCTTTCTCGCATTTCTTATTGCTTTTTCCTCATCTATTTTTCTCCTTTTTTTTTCTTTCTTTCCTTCTATCCTTTCATTCATTTCTTTCTTTGTCATTTTCCTCATCTTCCCAGCTTTCTTTATTTTTTACTACTTTTTGCTTTGTCTTCCTTTCCTTTCTTAAATTTCTTTCTTTCTTTTTTTCATTTATTTATTTCTTTCTTTTTCTTTGTCATAAACCTGCCCGTCCAAACCCTTACAACTTCCTTTCAGCTTTCTTTCTTTGTCATAAACCTGCTCGTCCAAACTTTATTTATTTTAAATCTTTCTTTTTTCTTTTTTTCTTTTTTCTTTTTTTCTTTCTTTCTTTCTTTCTTTCTTTGTCATAAACCTGCTCGTCCAAACTCTTACTACTTCCCAGCATTCTTAAATTTCTTTCTTTCTTTCTTTCTTTCTTTCTTTCTTTCTTTCTTTCTTTCTTTTTTTTTTTGTTTAAACCTGTCGTCCATCCTTTTCTCCTCATCCTTCTTAAATTTCTTTCTTTTTCAATTCTTTTCTTTCTTTCTTTCATCATTTCTTTATTTCTTTCTTTGCTTTCTTTGTCATCCTGCTTTCCAAACTCTTACATTTTACACTTCTTAAATCCTTTCTTTCTTTTCTTTCATTATTTTTTCTTTCTTTTCCTGCTCATCCAAACTTTTTTTTCTTCTTAAATTTCCTTTTCAACGAATTTCCTTTTTTTTGTTAAACCTGCTCGTCCAAACTGGTCATATCATTCTTAAATTTTCTTTTTTCATTCTTTTCATTTTCTTTTCTTTCATTCTTTCTTTTCTTTCTTTCTTTCTTTTATTTATTTCTTTCTTTCTTTTCTTTCTTTCTTTGTCATAAACCTGCTCGTCCAAACTTTCTTTATTTCTTTAATTTTTCCTTTTCTTTTTTCTTTCCTTCTTTCCTTTCTTTCTTTCTTTTTTGTCGTTCCTTTTCATCATTCTTTCTTTTCAATTTTTTTTCTTAACATCATCGTTCTATGCTTTCTTTATCTGCCCTCGTCATTTTACCTTTGAATCCTTCTTTCATTATTTTCTTTTCTTTCTTTTTTTTTTTTCATCATTCAACGAATCTTCTTTGCTTAACTGGTCCCTTTCTTTCTTCCTTCCCTTCCTTCCTTCCTTTTTTTTTCTTTATTACCTTCCTTTTCTTTCTCCTTTTCTTTCTTTCTTTCTTTCATCCATGTCTTCTTTCTTTCCCAGTCTTTCCTTTTCTTTTCTTACAATAAATCGTCCCTTTTTTCATTTTCCTTTTCCTTTCTTTCTTTCTCATCGCCTGCTTTCCATGTCTTCACTTCTTTCAGCCTTTCTTTCTTTTTTCATTTCATTTTTTCTTTCTTTCTTTCTTTCTTTCTTTCTTTCTTTCTTTTCATATGCTCGTCTTTTCCTTTTATTTCTTCTTCCTTCTTCACTCTTCCTCTCTTTTTTATACCTTCTTTCATATCTGTTTCACTATCTCTCTACTTACTGAATCGCAAACTTTAACCTCATCATTTTGGAAGAAAATGTAAAATCAAACATGTGACGTCACTTAATGGCGAAAACTTCAACGAAAAGCTTAAATTTTATGTCACTTCTTTCAATTGTTCTTAAGAAATCCGTGAATTCGTTCCATCGCCAGTCATCTTCATAGCGTTTTCTCACGAATTAATCATCATATGTGATGTGAGTTTGCGAACAGAATGAAATCACAAAAGGAGAAAAATAGCAGATCTTAATTATATGGCTATTTATAAGGCTTGCCTCAAGTCTGACACAAGGTCACCTAAATGTAGCACCCCTGAGGATTGGTCTTAGAACACCAGCGTACTGCTCCATGAAATAAACTTACTAACTATAGCTCCACGATAAACATTTTGTGTTATTATTATTATTATTATTATTTATTTATTTATTTATTTCCTTAAATTTCTGTTGTATACACATTTCCATCCGGGTCCCAACCAGAGAGCTAAGGTCAGAAATGCCTTCATGACATTTTCCACTGATCATTTTTGTAAAAAAAAAACAAAACTAAGATCACAAACATTTTACATAGATAAAGCCCTTCGTAAGGTGTGGGTTGTACTTGTGAGTAGAATATTTTATATTTCTTTAAGGCTTGGTCTACCAGGAATCCCTTCATTGAGTCTATTGGAATCTTTTCCAATCAATCCGAGGGTCCCAATTACAACAGGAATTGTTGATGCCCTCATATGCCACATTTTTTAGATTTCCATTTCAAGGTCCTTGTATTTTGATAACTTTTTGAAGATCTTCAAAGATACATTACAGTTTGAAGGGACTGTTGTGTCAATAAGAAAGCATAATCTGTTCTTGTAGTCTCTGATCACAATGTCTTTGCGATTAACTTTGTTTTGTTAATGTTTATTATAAAATCCCATGAAATTGTGACAGGTCCTATTTCCGTAACCGGGTTTGGGTGGTGTTCATACCAATTTTTTGCAGTTTCCTTTCCGTAAGTGTTGCAGATTTTCCAATGCACATATTGGCCCACTCTGTCATACTGGGTTTTATATTTAATATTTGCCAATAAGGTGCAATCTGATACAAGATTGCCAATTGTTTTTGGATATTTATCATATACTCTGTATTTTGGGCTAACACAATTTTTCAGTCTATGTGCTTGGCAATTTCTAGGTAACAATCATTTGGTCCTGTGCAGCAAGAATAAAACCGTCGGTTTCAGCTTTTAACCCTGCACAGGCAGAATACTGACCCTGAAGATGCTTATCTTGCCATCGTTTCTTTCCCGTTGTCGTAGGTGTATTATGGTTTATTTGCACTTCTTCACTCATTTGAAACTCCATTTTGAACTTGTTGGCTTCCTTTATTACTGAATAATTTTGCTTATTTCTTTTATGTTCTTTGACACAGATCATCATCCAGTCTTCTGTAATTTCCGGGTATCTTTGAAGACCAGTTGTTGTTGTGTTCTAATACAGTTCTAATTGAAATAATCCTCTGCCTCCTTCGGATCTGGACACATACAGACGATACCTTAGATTGATGTATGCGGTGGCAAGTAAGAAGCTTTCTTTTTTGATATCCATTCGCTTAATGTCAGCTATGGTCCAATTCAGGATGTTGAAACTGTATTGCACCACAGGGACAACCAAAGTGTTTGTGGCTGATATTCTGTTTTGTGAATTCAACTTGGTATTTCAAACCAGATGCACACGCCTGTAGGATTTTTTCTTACTTTCTCCTTCATTTGGGCATTTTGTATTCCATCTCCCTCACTGACTCCTATGTATTTAGATGCTTTTTTCTTGTTCCAGTTCCCTAATGTTTGTAATAAAATCTAAATTTATTTAGTGCGTTCCTGTAATTCTCCTTTTCTTGAATGTTACTTTTGCACTTTTATCTAATCCGAAATCCATACCTATGTTGTCACTGAAACATTTTACAGTATTGATGACATGCTTCAACTCATTGTCGTCTTTAGTAAAGAGTTTGATATCATTTATGTAGAATAAATGACTAAACACTTTCTTTTTTACTTTGTATCCATATTTATTACTATTTAGTTCATACGAAGGGGGGGGATTAAAGACAGACAGAACAGAATGGGCGACAAGGAGCCATTTTGAAAGATTCCTCGTCAGTTATTCAAACTAGTGGAAATGGCAGTGCCTTTTATGTGATTTAGGTATTATTTGTTTTTTTCACAGTTCCAAGTTATATCTAAAGAAATTTACTATCAACGAGGAGACTTTGCATATTTCCAAGTGACACTTAAGGTTCCAAAAGTGTGGCACACTCTCGAAGACTTTATGGTAATCTTTACAAGCTGTGCTAAGATTTCTAACTTTTTCCTGCGTTTTTCCAGGATCATTTTATTTATTAATTGATTTTTGCAACCATGTTAACCTCTTTGACATCCCTTTTGTTCCAGGGGAAGAAAGTTGTTTTCAGCGAGGAAAGAGTAAAAGGATATTTCGTCAGGACAGACAGATTTTTGGGATCATCTGTTTCACCCGTTTTTGGTAGAAGATATGTAATAACTTCAAGGTTTAATTTTGGTTTTGCGTTGAGGTTATTAATTAGCTTTGATAAAGTTTGCACAAGAGTTTTTTTGAATTGATGCCAGATGATAGAGCCAAAAGTTCCAAACATTATTTTTGGTTATATTTTTCCATTCTTGTACAGGTTTATCCTTCATTGTTTCTTGTTCTCTTTTGATTCATTCTGCATTTGGGATTATATTCCTTTCGGCTGCTCCAAATATTCTCCCAAAATATTTGCACTGATTCATGAGATGGCGTTTTTTTGTCTTCTATAACTGCTTTTCCAATTTCTCTGTAAAACTTTTTGAAGTCCGTTTGGAACACATTATTTTGTTGACAGAACCTACAACTCTTTTCATATCGCCTTGTTCTCTATTTATTTGATTGATGAAATTTCATTGATTGTTTTAATTTTATATTAATTTTATATTTCCGCTCGATTTTCTTGCATTTCTGTGTTTTGAATTTCTTGAAATCTCATCGACTATCAATAATTCACATCTGATTTCCTCAATTTCTCGCTTTAATTTTGCCTTCTAAGTGGGTTCTTTTTGTTTGTTGTTTAATCTTTCATTTGTCATGATATTACACTTTCCGGTAGCTGCCTAAGATGTTGCACATATGACATTATTTACTTCTGGGATGTTTTTTCAGTAGTTTCTCCGTTAACAATGTTTGCAATGCGGCATTCTATGTTTATTGAACTTTGTCATATGATTTTTTGTAAGCTGGTCACTTGCTGACATTTGTGTGATTGTTACTTTGTTACTTATTTGAATGATATCATTTTTCGCTTCAGTGATTTCACCTTTGTTATTTTCAACGAATTCTTCTCTAATGTTGTTTGATTCATTTTCATAAATAAAAGAATCCGAATCAGTGCAATTGTTATATCGAAGCTAGAGACTTCCGTTTTATTTTTTGGGAGATCATTATTTCTTATCTCATTTCTTTTTGTTTGTATCTCATCCACTGTCATATTATCTATTTCCACTCTTGCTTCATTTTTGTTTGGCTAATGTCTGACTGGACTTTGTCTTATATTTAGTTTTATCTTATCTCTTTCTGCATTTGAGTGTCTTTTACTTCACATGATACCCTTGCAGATATTGGCAAGTATATTTGGGTCGAGATATGATCTTATTTTAGTTCCTAGCTTATCTCTCATATGATCCGTGATATTCTTTTCTAGATTTTCGAGTACAGTGAAAAAAAGATGCCATGACTTGTTTATACTCTTCACCATTCCGTTTCGTTCGCTTTCGTTTTATTAACTGATTTGGCATTAAATCACCCCCGATGTTTCTAATGTGTATCATCTGTCAGTGTCAAGAGACCGCATGGATATGCGCCGAAAAAATCATGCCTTGGCTGTTGATGGCAGCACAGTATTTGTTATGGCTGTACAGGCCCCCACGGGAGTGACAGTCTCGCAGGAGTTGCCAGAACGAAGTTGTCCATAACATTGGACTGTCTTCGGCACTCCAGCTCTGGATTTATCCTCAGGGTTTACGCCCAAAGCCTTTCCCATGATTCCTTCTCATAAATCCACCCTGTATATTCTTGTCTCTGTCTGCGTATCTATCTATCTATCTATCTATCTATCTATCTATCTATCTATCTATCAAAACAGTATATTAGCTCATTTTACTTTATAAAATAAAGAAAAAAGAGAAATAAAACAACCCTGGGGTTGGTAAATTTAATATTATTTAACAGTATGATATATCTTTTTTTAATCAAATCACTCCATGCAAGGCAATAAAGCCACTAAGACACAACTGATGGTGGTGCAGCATCTGTTATTTCTATATAGGCCCACACGGGAGTGACAGTCTCGCATGCGCTGCCAGAATGAAGTTGTCCATAACATTGTGTTCTCAGGGTTTACTCCTGTAGCCTCTCTCATGACTGATTATGGCTTCAAATGTAACGGAGGTTTAAAATCAGTTTTATTTCGCTTAGATCGGCTAGCCCCACACCCCGGGGCTGACGAGTTCCATCTACCCTGGTTCCTCTCTGAGGGACGCGGCTCTTGTTTATCCGTGTGACGGCTGATCCGGTATAAGATTTTTGTTTGTAAACATTGAGATTTGTATTTCTTCCACTGGGCTTAGGATGGAAAGGTTATATTATGAGACTGACCGCTGAAAATCCGAAGCAACACAAAGACGACACGACACGTGGTAAACTCAACAATGTATTTTACAATCCGCTTGATCCATATTGACCTCAGCATTCCCTAGTGGGACCGGAAGTGCTTGCAATCATCATCATCATTATTGATGTTGTTATAACACCACCACCCTCCTAAGGTAGTTTATTTTCTTTATTAATTCATAACTTTTCCAAATTACAAAGGAAATAATTAAAAATTAAAGTTTGTTTTGATTACACTCCAATGGCGATGACTCACTCGCTATGGGAAATCAAATAGATATTTTAGAGTTTGTATTTTTCGTCGTCGACTTGTTTTTCCAGTAATTTTTCTTTTATTATTATTTGTTCGTAGGTCCTTGTAATGATTCTTGTAATGATCCTTGTAATGATTCTTGTAATGATTCTTGCAATGATCCTTGTAATGATTCATGTAATGATTCTTGTAATGATTCTTGCAATGATTCTTGTAATGATCATTGTAATGATTCTTGTAATGATCTTTGTAATGATTCTTGTAATGATTCTTGTAATGATCCTTGTAATGATTCTTGTAATGATTCTTGCAATGATTCTTGTAATGATCCTTGTAATGATTCTTGTAATGATTCTTGCAATGATCCTTGTAATGATTCATGTAATGATTCTTGTAATGATTCTTGCAATGATTCTTGTAATGATTCTTGTAATGATCTTTGTAATGATTATTGTAATGATTCTTGTAATGATCACTAATTGGTTTCTTTCTCAAGAGTCTATTTTTAAAACCTTAAAATGAAATACGTTTCCTATTTCTTCAGAAGTCCCCTTGATTAATTGTCCCAATATCCGACCTTTTGTCAGTATCCGCAGACTTGATCGTTCCTTTTGTGTTCTAATATTTTTCTTTATTTAACAGGAATCTGTTAAAATTCTTTTCCAATCTGTTTTTTTTTTTTTTTTCCAATTTGTCACTTTCCCTTATTTGTGTTAAATCGGACCATTTTGGTAATAACTTTTTTGGATGAAAAAGTAAAGTGGTTCTTATTTTCCTTCCCATAATTAATTCAGTCGGACTGACACTTGTGGCTTGAATTGGGGTACTCCAGTATGCCATTAGTGCTTGAAATATGTCTGACTATGTTCAAATTTTCTTCGCTTTTCTAACAGCCGTTTATGCTTCTCCATTTGCTTGATGATAATCTGGACTTGATGTTGAAATCCATAAATGTTTGCAAAATCTTTGAAAGCCTAACTTGAGAATTGTTTCCTATTATCACTGACAAGTTTAATAGGAATTCCCGAACAGGAAAAGAAATTTTTCAACTTTCCGATAACGCATTCGCTTGTCATTTGATTAAGCTTTGCTATTTCTATATACAGGGTGTCCATAAAGTTCGTGTGTACTTTAAAAAATTTATAATTTTATTTGTATTTGCGATAGAAATAATCTGTGAAAAATGTTATAAAGTTTAATGTACCTAGTTTTAAGTATAGCTAAAATAACTAATGTGATTTCAGGCATTACTGTAAATCAGTTGGCAAATGTTTTCCGTGAACTGCAAAACCGTATTACCTTTTGTATTGCTAATGATGGAGGACATGTGGAAACTTAAATAAAGTTTCAATAAAAAATTAAAAAATATAGATTTACTTCTTTCTAATCCTTTTTACAAATTATTTCTATCGCAAATACAAATAAAGTTTTTAAAGTGCACACGAACTTTATGGACACTCTATATTGGTGCCCTTGGTGAGGGAAAATATCTGTACCAATTCTTTGCCGTGGACCTTGACGAAGTGGTGTTACATTTAATTTTTCCTTTTTATTTGTTGGGTGGTGTATGTTACAAAACGAGCATTTTTTTCAGATACTCCTTCAACTCTTGAGATATTTTAGGCCACCAAATCGATTCTTTGGTTATCTCTCGGTATTTGTTTAGTTCCAAGTGACCATTATGAAATCTCTTTGATATTTATGCTCTAAGTTTTTTATTTTTATGACAATTCTGTCTTGAAACCGTAGTAAATTGTCATGAACTGAAAGTCCATTCCGATTTGGAAAAATATGACCTTATGCCTTCTTTTATTTTTAATTGTGTGTGTGTGTTCCTGCACTTAGTGCCTGATGTATTATTTCCTGTAATACAGTGTCCTGTTGAGTAGCTATTTGTATTTCATTTAATTTCTTATCCAATGCTGGTCTGGTTCCTGCCACGCAGTCTGTGTATACTCCAACATCTTTATTGGTATGACTATCAGTGTCGGATAAAGGATTTTTTGATAGTGTATCAGGTACAACTAGTGCTTTTCCTGGAATGTGTTCTGATACTGGGTAATATCTTCTCAGTCTCATCAGAAGTCTTTCACATCGTAATGGGGTCTTGTACAGATCGTGTGTGTTTTTATTAACGGAATAAGTGGTTTATGGTTCGTTAACAGTTTAAAGTATTCAAGGTCTGTGACATGTCTTGCAAACTTTTCACATACCCATACACAACTCAAACACTCTTTCTGAATTTGTATGTATTTCCTCTCAGCGTTATTGAGTGTGCGTGCTATTATTTCTAAATATCTATCTCTTACTTGAAATAGAATTACTCCGTGAGCATAAATGCTAGCATCAGATAGTAGGATAGTATTGGTGCTTGAGTTAGTAAATACTTTATTCTTTTAAAAAATTCTCTTTTAGGTAGTCCCACTTCTGACACTATGTTCCAGGGTGGAAAGATTTTGTAACGTACGGTGGCCGTTAATAATTAAGTATAGCTCAAGACTTCAATGTTATGATGAAAAAATAATTACTTACAACCGCAAATAAATACTTAACAAGAACAAAGAAGTAAAAGTCAACCAAATATAATTAACCATTTCAGTGAATATCTTGTTAGTAGCGCAGCTCCGCTTAACGTCCGGTAAATTCCAAATCAAAACACAAATCATTGACGCACAGTAATTCACACTAATTCGACTGGATCGTTTCACTCAATAATCACTGTAGTCAGTAGCCTGACGCCGCTATTTATACAACTGGCAGAAAACATATATTCATAAGTCCAGAGTGTCACGTGCGAACCTCGGTGTCAGTAGTTATCCATTTTCTTTCTATATAATAAAAGATATGAGAACGGCCGCTGAAAAGTCAAAGCAACACAAAGACGACACGTGATAAACTCAACAACGTATTTTATTTAAACTGTCCACCGAATCCGTCTCGATCCCAGCATTCTCTAGTTGGTCCGGAAGTGCAGACAATCATCATCATCATTACTGATGTTGTTATAAGAATATTTTTTGCATTTTATTTTTGACCGCCAAGGAGTAATTTTGTCCAAGATATCACCTCTAAGAAGACTGTCGACCAAAATTAAAGAGCTCGTCCTGCCCATGAGACACGGCTAATCCCCTCCGGAAATCACCCCCGATATTTCTAGGCCAAGGGGAGTTTTATTATTATTATTATTATTATTATTATTGTTGTTGTTGTTGCTGTTGTTTAGTAGGTGTAGTAGTAGTAGTAGTAGTAGTAATTTACTCGGTTTGGTAACCTCATCTTGGTTTGACCTGGGATCTTGTTGTATCCCATGATGAGGAATAAAATACTTCCACAAATAAATACTTATAGACAAAAATATGCACTCCTCAATCAGACATTGTATTGAATAGTCAGATTCAATGATCATAATTTTTTTTCCGTTGCAACCCAAGTGAATTTGGTACAGTTAATGATCGTAACTCCTACTAAAGATTTTTGTGTTTCATTTTTTAGAGACAGTATCTCCTTGCTGCCAACAGTGACGTTCCTTCACCAATGGCGAAACAGCAGTCTGTCGTTTGACGCACACCATCTTTTACACTGCATTACAAGGGAGAGTTTTTTTGGCTGGTTTTGTTCCCCCATTCCTTACAGTATCAAGTGTTCTCAATGTGCTCAAACGGTCCCCCATCTAAGTACGAATAAGGCTTGACTTTGCTTAAATTCGATGATCAAAATAGACCCAGATGTAGTTTATCGTCATACCAAGGATGTAAAGAAAGAGTTAATGCATTTAACGTCTGCTTCAGTGAAATAGAAAATGTTAAATCTTTTCATTTCCATCTTCATACTATTTTTAAAAAATAATCCATGCATAGGATTGTCGTTCCATTATTTTGTTGAACTTTTTAAACTCAGATATTTAACGATGCACTAAGAGAATTTCTACGGATATTTTCTAATTGATGAACTAGACAGGAGCTTATTCATTCATTAAATTAAGAATTAGGATACATCAGAAATTTAAAATAAAAAAACCTTTATAAATTTTCGCGGTTACTGCCACTACTGAAAATGTTCTATCTCAAAGATTCAGACAAAATCACTTTTTATTCGTTAATTATTTTTTTAACGGGATGCTATTAATCAAGATTAAAACTCGGACGTCACGCCAAACAGTCATATAGTTTAATTCTTGGTCCTACGCTCAAATGTACGCAATGTGTTAATATGAAATTATACGCAAGGTTGTGAGGTTAAATAAGTATCATATGCGCATGCGCGTATACATTTGTTAGAATGTCCGTGCGCATCAAGAGATTGACAGTGAAGAAAATGTGTTTACTCCATTTTTCTCGTTTATTTTTACTTCGTTTGTTTACGGTAAAAGGTTAATATCTGTTTTGTCTTTTTTTCTTTTTCTTTTTTTTTCTTTTTTTTTTTTTGCAGTTTGTGGCACGGATGTCGTGACTAGAACGTGGAGAGCTGTAGCAAGCGAAGGTGTCAAGTTGGAAGAAAAGGTACGTCGGTATTATAAGAGCCATCTTCAATTTCTTGTAAGAAATTGAAGATGAGGCCGATTTCATCCTTCTTTGCTGCCATTAAAGAAAAACAAATTCCAACGCCTCTTCGCAACTATACAAAGAATTTTACGGCAATAAAGATGGCAGGCATTCTATTATTTTTTTTTTTTTTTTCTTTTTCGTGTTTTTATATGTTCAGCCACTGGTTGAATCAACGCCAACAACGAAAAAAAAAAAGAAGGAAAACCGCTTCGCCGTCCTGTGGAAGCAAGCGGAGAAAGACGATATTCATATTACTTCCGGTGGCAAATATAAACTCTATAAAGTTACATGACCTTACGCCGTTTTCGCGGTATTTCCCGAGTTGGGTCAGACGCTCGAATCGCAAGTCTTGCATGAATCAGCTTTAAATGAAACAAAGAAAAAAAAATCAGATTAATAAACGAAAATATAAAACTGCAAGACAGATTCAAATGCACTATTTACATTATTCGGACTATTATCTTTGTCGCCATGTTTATCACAACAGTCTACCCCAGCAAGCTAAATAATGGGTTCAGTTCGACATTCCAACCACCTGAAGAAAGGCGGAGCTTTCAACGGCCAAAACGTCGTGATAAACATGACGACAAAGATGAGAACAAGAGTCCAAATAATGTAAATAGTGTACATAATACCTCATCTCAGAAATATAGATGAATTCAAATGCAATCACAAGATCAAACACAGAAACAAATAAAATGAAATACGTGTAAATCGCCTCTTGGTTTCCTTCCGCTTTGATAAATAGTGCAAACGAATGAAAGTCAAAAACTATGTTATTTATTTACTTTTTTATTTTATTTATTTATTTATTTTATTTATTTATTAGAGAATGTGTGTTTAAATGACATTTTTTTAACTGCATTCCTCCAAATTTACTTTCGAGCAAAAATGTCATTATTTCTTCTTCATCAAAAGTTTTTCATAATCTACGAACTGATTCTATTTTTGTTATAATATTAAATCCGAACAGTAGACAACATCACAAAATCAACCTTTGGGTTGCCAAAGTGCTTTCACTCGCTAATACTGTATTTGTGTTTACTACATCATATGTTTCAAAATCGACTGCTGATAACTTGTTTAACGTTGACTTATTTAACGGGCATATTAGATGACACCACAATTTCAACAGGATATGTCGGAGTTAGCTCCTCCTTAGTTCCCAAATTATCACTAGGGGTCTCTCTCCCTACACTATAAATACTGGGCGACTTATTACCTCGTTCAATTTTTCATTTCTTCATTTCAGCGAACACCTCTACAATGTAAGCTCTCGCAAAAGACAGCGTTTCCCACTTGTGGGAAGACGCCATGAACATTATACACACATACACGTACGTACAAATATTCCCCAAAGAACAACAATGTTCACACACACACACACACACAAATGTTAATGTCTATATCCATTGTTGTTTAATACATATATTTGTTGACATATATATATCGGTCTTGTTCGTCTTCTTTATCTTCAGTTGGACTTAATTCAAGTCGGGCCATTTTCTTGTAGTTGGACCTTTTAATATTCTACAAGGAGTTACACACGTGTTTCTAATACAACAACACACGTACACACACGCTCCTCTACAGATATATTCAAAAAAAAGTGACAGCGTATTAAAGCTTGTTATGTTTATTATTAAAATTATCAGTATATTACCAAACATAACCAAAGTACATTGTATAGAAATATTAAACTAACAGTACATCACGACATTAAACTCACTCTCGCCTCTTCAGTGATTTTCTTTGGCCGCTTTTCGTCTGTTGAACGCAAGCGGTCTGACCAAAATGTATCGGAACTGCTGCTATGAAAAGAAAACTACAAGACATATCAATTCGGCATTTAATCTCCTGCAAAGTAGTCCCCTCATGAAGCCACACGCTTTATCTTGCGTCGTTTCCATTGATGGAAACATTCCCAGAACTCCTTTTTTTGGAGGATAGCGAGAAACTGCCTCGTCGCATTCTCTTGGATTTCTTCTACGTCTTGAAATCTTGTTGTCTTCAAGTGGGATTTGATTTTTGAAGAGAAAAAAATCAGAAGAGTGTGATATCTGGGGAATATGGTGGTTGTTGAATTTGAGGAATGTCTCCATGGTCACTGATGGAACTTCTGTACTGCGGTTAGATGACCACACTCTACACACTTTCCTTCCAACGGTAGTGCGCGAGATTGTTATATATGACTTAGCGTGTATGCGCAATAAAGTTCAAGGTCTATCTGTACCAAGCGACTTCATTCTATGTACTCAATTACTATAGCAACAATCTCAATACATTTTGATCAGTCCTCTTATATATATATATATATATATATATATATATATATATATATATATATATATCAACCCGCCACAAGTAAAAAAAAATGTACAGGACCATATTGATTGCAAAAACTTAGACGGGGGTTGAAGAGTGAAACTTGTTTTAGAGAAACTTATTAATTATTAGTAAGGTACATACAGATAGAGAGAGGGCATGGCGGGAAAATTCTTTCTTTTTTTTTCTACGGAGAGTTAAAAGGATGAAGCCGATACAAAAACAGTGAAATATTGACTGAGTCGTGCTTCCACAAAACGGAAACGTATGTGATCAGTCGCTGAACTGAACTGGACTATTTTCAAAACCCTTTGCCAGTCACAGTGCAGCCTCCAGGGCCTCATTTTGAGCATCTCTGATATAATCCCAAAATATATAATAGACAAATATGAAAAAAAAGCAACAGTACTAAATATATTTGGAGATGGTTATCCAGATACGTTCTCAGACACGTCTGAGGATCGCTTCTTTGCGTGAAGCGTTTAGTCGCGACAAAGTGGTGTCTCGTGGAAAGACAAAAAACTCCGAGGAAAGACAATAAAGCGAATATAAAGGAAATGTATCTGAACCGTCTGAGGATCTCTTCTTTGCGTGAAACTTTTGGTCGTGACAACGTAGTGCCTCGTGGATATTTCTGAGTCTTAGGAAAGACAAAAAATATAAACGGATATAAATGAAATGTTTTAAAGTATCGTTTCTTTATCATTTATCTGAACCGTCTGAGGATCGCTTCTTTGCTTGAAACTTTTAGTCACGGCAATGTAGTTTCTCGTGGATATTTTGGGAGTCATATTCCTGCTCTGATATGGGTTGCTTTCATTGAATTTCGATATTGTGCTCCGCTTTGTCTTTTTAACCTTTTTAATGTTCTTTTCTTCTTTTTTTTCTTCTAAGTTTTTTTTTTGCGTGTTTGGTGATACGGTCATTAATTTCGGTATATATAGATATATACACACAAACTCTATTTTTGCTTTTCTTTTCATTCTATAAAAATATATTTGTTTCGTGTCTTGACATTTATTCATCAAAAAATTTTCTTTAAAACGGAAAATAATTTTGAGAGGAAAACGGGCGAGAAATGATTTAACATGCAATTACTGTTCCTGTGTCAGCTTCCTTACGTGTGTATGATTGCGCATGCATGATTAAATTTGTGAATAAGAGCTCAGCTCTGAAAACCATACCACGAAAGTAACGGAGTACTGAACTGATTTAAACATATGTCAGCATTTCTTGATATGCTTCTTTTTTCTTCTTAAGAAGGCCGTTCCAGACTGTGTTCAATGAATTTCGTAAAATATCGGATACTTCCGTTACTTTCCGTGATATTAATAAACCTTACGAAATTATCTGTTTTGGTTGGACATAATAAACTCGATTCGAATCAGTCTCTCCGTCACAAACACCTACCCTTAAACTTTTCAAATTACGCGCTAAGATTTTTATTTTGTCGGCAAACCCACGTCATTATAGAAGGTAACAACAAACATTTTATTTATTTTCTTACAGTACAGTTCACCCTGTACAAAGCCCGGGTGACACTCCAGGTACAGATTTACGTTAAGGGGTAGTTTATATGAGTAAGAGGGAAAGATAACATTTAACTCTAGACTTGAACTCGTTAACATTGTAGTGATCGGAGAAACATTCTCTTGGGAGTCTGTTTCACGAAGCAGTGGTTTTTGGGAAGAAGCTGTTTCAGTGGAACTTACTTCTCGCCGTTTGCTACTAAGTAAGTGGTATGGTGGGTCCTAGCTGTGAAGGCTAGACCTGGCGGAACCAAGGAATGTAGTTCGTCTGAGCACTTTCCATGGTAGTAACGATAGAGAAGTGAGAGACTAGCCACTCACCTGTGAGTGGTAGCTTGGAGGATGAAAAATAATTCTTTAATAAGGACTCGGAGACGCCCTTGAACACTATCAAGACTGGAAAGTAATCTCCTGGCCGGCTCCTGGCCAAATATGGCAACAGTACTCCATTTTCGGCTTCTTCTAACAAGGGTAGAGGATAGCATGAGGAGTCGGGTACTTACTGGAGTGGCACAGGGTACTGATTATTTTACCTGCATCTTTAGCGACGGATCGTATATAAGAGTTCTATTTGAGGTCGGGTGTGTGTTTAACCAATATCCTCTCAAGGCACGGTACCTCCTCGAGGAGACATCCGTTCATCGTGACTCCGAGAGTTTGGAGTCTGATCAATGATAATGGCTTGGTTTTAGAGGCATTCAATGTAACCAGCCAGTTTTTTTATCCACTGAGAAGTTAGTGTTAGATCGAATAAGAGGTCAGCTGTCAATCTTTGATGGTCAAGAGTTTTAGAAGTGTGTCCGTATATCGTCGTATCATCGGTATAGATATTTACAAATGATCGGAGTATATTCTTAAGTAGATCTTTTATGTACACCAGAAAGAGTGTTGGCCCGAGAAGTGGCTCCTGGTTAATGCCAGCGTTGATCATCAGGGCCTCGGAAAACTGGCTGTTAATAATTACCTGTTAAGAAGGATTTTATAATAATGAAAACACTTCCAGTGATTCCATAGTTGGAGAGCTTGTGTAGCCAACATTTGTGCCACACCTTGTCGAAGGCCTTTAAGATATCTAATGTTATAGTCATTACAGTGTGTGTGTCATCAAGGGCATCACGAATTCTGTGTGTACTAATAGTTACGACATCAGCAGTGAATTGGACTGATCGAAATACATACTGTTCGTCGCATGAGATGTTGTTCCTATTTAGGTGCTAGACAACCTTCTTGCTGAAGACCTTTATCTTAAACTAACATATAACTCTAACAGTTTTCTTTTTTTCTCACGCCTGCACATATCAGACACAGCTTTGCTCACAGGTGTTCACATTTGGGGTCACCACAGGCTGTGAGTGTATCGCTGATCTCCAATTCCGAACCGGGCTTCTTTTGCTGAACTGGTGTAAAATTGAGTGTTAAGCTTTGTACAGTACCACACTGCTTTGTATCTATGAAGCTTCGAAGCAAACACAAAATTAAATACACAAATTCACAGTGTTGTACAGTTATGTAAGAAATACAAATACTGACATGATGAATCTGTCTATATTTCTGAGGTAAGGTATTATGTATGGGAACCAGTAATAAGTAGTGCCAGAGAAAAGCGATAATAACAACAAAAATTGCAATATGATCTCTGGTAAAAACATGTATGATAACAGCAAAAATTGCAATATGAGCATTGGTAAAAAAATTACTGCTGATGACATTAGGTTTATAATACCCAGAAATTCATGCACAGATGTCCTCAAGGAAACATGGCACAGTGGATAAAGGCGTTAGTTAGATCCAGTAACAGGACCCAAAGAGTGTGAGTTCAAGAGGAGAATTTTCAGAGGGAAAATTAACAGGAGATAACCTGTAACTGACATCCATTAAACATGGCACGTGGAACTAGAACAGTCTACCCCAGTGAGCGAAATAAAGGGTTCAGTTCGACATTCCAACCACCTGAAGAAGGCCAGAGCGTACAACGGCTGAAACGTTGTAATAAATATGGCGACAAAGATGAGGACAATAGTCCGAATAATGTAAATTATGACATGATGAATTTATTTCGTTCAATTCCCCACTAATAGCTCCCACATGGCACTATATTTGGCACTGCACCTAATTTTCTTGTGTATAATACGAGCAAATTTGAACGCAAATTAAAAGCAAAAAGGGGGATCGTATTATACAAAAGTAAACGTTTTCAGAAATTTTTACACAGCTTAAAACCTTTTGCTTGAAAGAGTAAGATTGTAAATAGACTCAGCAAAATAGATAATAAAACGCAAAGTAGGCAGGTGTTGATAACAATTGTTTACAAAAGATATTTGATATGTCGGCCATATTTGTTCTTTTGTAATCAGAGTAACGTTTGAAATTCGAACAGTTTTGCTCACAGTTTGTTTAAATTTTGATTTTTTTTTTTTATGAAGAATTCCCTCTTCCTTCTTAATAAAAGACATTTTTTTATTTCCACAGTTTATTAAACTATAGAAATATAATATAGTCATATCAAACAGAAAAGTATAAAATCTTAATTAACACCTTAAAATGTATTACTGCCTATGACTAGATAAGAAATTTTCCCGAAAAATTCGAAAATAAGTTTTGAAACGGAAATTGAAAGAAACAGGCAATGGTTCATTTTTATTCTTTAATATCATGAAAAATTAAATATTTTAGCGAAATATATGTAAGACATTAAGATTTTTAATGGATAATATGTTACAACATATTAAAAAAAGACTTTACATGGGGATAAGTCGAGATTTAGACCTTAAGAGGCCACAGAAATAACAGGATTTGGGGTCCCATTCATTACGTATGTTCCCCACCTACGTGTCTATATAAAAATATATATTAAATAATAATAATTTGCTTATCCCCGAACCAAGCAAGCGTATACAGACTCAAATATAAACAACCAATATTGAACTATTGCCGAACCAGTTAAGCGCTTACAGACCGAAATATAAGCAACCAATATTGAACTATTCCCGAAACAAGAAAGTGCTAACAGACTCAAATATAAACAACCAATATTGAACTATTCCTGAGCCAAATAATTGCTGATAGACTCAGATATATTTTATAGAAAAAAAAGGGTTCTACATTAAAGAAGCCAAGACATCTTGACAGGTGGTAAATTCAACTGTAATCCCAATGCATCTTTACTCGTATAGTCGATGCTATATAAACATAAGAATTTGGCAATGGCTGAGGATTCTCTTTCAAGAAATCTTTTAGACTTGTTCAGAAGAGACAATTATTAAATTCAAAAAATACTTGACAAAATCCAGAGAAGGGTCTGCAGTACAATTGACCCTGTCCTGGCATCTTGTCTCCAGCCCCTTTCTTACCGACGTTACGTGGTTTCCCACTGTCTTTTCTGCAAATAATTTTATGGCAACTACTTTGATGAATTTTTTCCTCTGTGTCATATAGAAAGAAAATGAGTAAGTACCGACACCGAGGTTCGCGCGTGACACTCTGGACTTATGAATATATGTTTTCCGCTAGTTATATAAATAGCGGTGTCAGGCTACTGACTGCAGTGATTATTGAGTGGAACTATCCAGTCGAATTAATGTGAATTATTGTGCGTCAATGATTCGGGTTTTGATTTGGAATTTACCGGACGTTAAAACCGAGCCGCGCTACTAACAAGATATTCACTGAAATGGTTAATTATCTTTGGTTGACTTTTACTTCTTTGTTCTTGTTAAGTATTTATTTGCGGTTGTAAGTAATTATTGTTTCATCATAACATTAAAGTCTTGAGCTATACTTAGTTATTAACGGACATCATACGTCACAAAACCGTAGTATCCCGAATACAAGAATTTCAGTGTGCTACTTGATTGGCATTTAGGTCCCACCCTTTTACTGTTGAAATAACTAAATGCAACCGCCACTTCTACTCTAACAGTTTCTTTTCTCGCACTTCTCATCTGTGGAACTCCCTTCCGTTTATTTGCTTCCTGGATAACTATAATCTTCAAAAAATTAAATGCAACGTCAATTGCTATCTTCTGTCTTCTTGAATACTCAATACCCTCTATTTTCAGTCTTCTCTTTCCCGGATGGCCTCTTTAATGTCCAGGCGTTGTCCCGAAGGCCATTATATTACATGTTAGTTAGGGGATCCGTACAAGATGATCTGATAGACGAGCTCGGTCTTACGAAGTAGGACGCCTGAGTTGAAATGCTTCAATAATGATGAGGCATCACTTACCTGACTGGTGATTAGTAGGGTCCTCAAGGTCGACAGAAGTATTTGTTCGGCGAGTTTGGAAAAATATCCAAACTGCGTTCGCTGTGATGAAGTGGTGGAAACCCTGGATCACACCTTCTTTCATTGCAAGGTCATAGTCCCGTTTGTGCAAGTGTATTGAAGACATCCTGGTTCGCATGCTGCGCGGAAAGTTTTTCGTCATCGAGGCCAGTTCTGTTTGTAGCAATGTGGTACCGTCGTTGATGAAGGCTGAACACTATGTGTTCTTTTGCTTCCTAGGAGTTATGAGTGTCGTGATTTGAACGACACGTCAAAAAGAATTCTATCGGGGCGAGAAGTTCACCACTTCCCAACTGATCTTGTTCATTAAGCATCAGCTTAAAGTCAAGATTAAGACGGAAAAGCGGTAGCTCCCTCCATCAGAATTTGGCAAAAGGTGGGTGAGTCTTTCGCGTTTGTGTCGTGTAAGAGGAGCCAACTTAGAGTGGCATTTTGATGCCGATTAGTCATTAGGATATTGCTCTAAATGGATTGAACATTGGCAACCCCGCCCGAAATTAGGTTGGTTTAGCGGGGGACGGTGTTTCTTCCTTCAAGTTAACTAGGGAATGTATACTCATTGGCCGCTTCTATTTGTGCTCCCCACTTTCTTTAATTTAATTCCGCCTTCTCTCCCTCGTTAGGTGACCAGAGACGTCAGTACTATGATGGATGCTGGAGGTCTTTCTTCTTTCTTTCTTTTTTTCGGGTGTGAATTTCGTATTTGTTGTTGTGTTTTAATGAGTGTGTGTTTGAGTAAGAATTTGGACGAATGAGTATTTTATACTATTAAAGTCCCCGATTTTATTTCGTCCAATTAACTGATGTTTCTGCCACAATTAAGGATTGTGGCGAGAGGGTATTACTAGCACTATTCTATTTACTTTTTTGTCATTAGCTTTGTTCACATTGGGGTTTAGATTTTAAATTGTTTTTTATCCCCCCCTCCACAGATTACCATAGCAAAGAGAGACAATTCTTTGTAAAATTACAAAATGTGGCACAAGGCCAAAATGGAGACTGAGGAAAAGAACGGTCTTCTTCTGTCTTAAATTTAAACTTAGCAAGCTGAGCCAAACATACCACAATATTCCTAACACCAAAACAACACATTCTTACTTAACATTCTTACTACATCCACCATAATACCTCATTGTCTCTATGAAAGTCATAACTAGACCCCATATGTACAATTCATTATCCGTGGAGGAGGGCATTTTTTAAGCATTTTTAACCCCAAGCAAGAAGGGAGTGCCACTAGCACGCAAGGGGTTACAGAAAGTGAGAGCAAGAGTAAAGAGAGGTGATAGAGGAAAGGATATAGAGAAGGAGGGGTATCAGGATCAAGGTATCAGAAGATGTCGATTAACATTACATTTGGGTAGTTGGAGATTATAGCTATCAGAGAAGCAAGTAATAGGAAGGGAATTCCACAAACGGGAGGTGCGAGTCATGAAGCTATTGGAGTAGAAGAGACGGACACATATAACCATTTCAACAGTGAAAGGGTGAGACCGTGAGGCCAGCCTAGTAGCACGTTTAAATTCATGCAGTTTGAGAATTAGCGAAAATAGCTCGTCGGAGCAATTACCGTGAAAGTATTTGTAAAAAAGACAGAGGGAGACGACGACATGTCT
>CAHIKZ030001294.1:85000-92500 GCA_903632075.3 Acanthosepion pharaonis | reverse complement strand
TTGT
Source organism: Acanthosepion pharaonis (assembly GCA_903632075.3). Taxonomy (NCBI): domain Eukaryota; kingdom Metazoa; phylum Mollusca; class Cephalopoda; order Sepiida; family Sepiidae; genus Acanthosepion; species Acanthosepion pharaonis. The sequence continues at coordinate 92,496 of CAHIKZ030001294.1, read as the reverse complement.
AAATGCTCACACATAGACATTTATTTGAAGTACCCTTTCAGCATGTGGGAAATCATGCCTCTCCATAACTAAATCGTAATTTTTTTTCCCAACCGTACCATCGTCATCTTCGATGTCGTTGTCAAACGACCATATATTCTGTTTTATTGCAATTCATAGTCAGTCCTTTCTTCTCGCGTTCCTATATATTTTTGTTATCAATTCACCCCAAGTAAGGCGATAATGCCATTAAAACGCAAGGCGTTCCTGTTCGTGAAAGAGAATGAGAAAAAATTTAGAAGGAACATGAAACCAAATCCTAAAAAAGAAATAAGGTATAAACCTCTACTCTTGTTAAAAAAAGGAGAGGAGTGTGAACCGGACGATAGTCGAACCTATCTACTCCTATTGAGGGGAAAAAAATCAAATTCACCCCAAGCAAGGTAGTAAAGCCACTAAGACACAAGAGGTTACTTAGTGCGAAAGAATTAGAAAATAGAAACAATCGAAAGGAGTGAGAACAATAGAAGAGTAATCCGGAAGACAGTAGATAACGATTGGCATTGCATTTAAATTTTATCATTCAATGCACGATCTAATGCTAGATTTATAGACATGCAAGATGGATACTGGAGAGAAAAAACTGTCTAGCACAGTGAACCAACTTTCCCAGCAGCAAACCTAGGAATTGATTTAGTATATAGATGTAAATTACTTTTGGTCTTACAGTTTCGAATATGACGATACATGTGTCCGGAACAAATTTAATCTCAAGTTCTCGAGTATAATACGCACTCCGAGTATTTAAGCATAAAAACCTGGAGAGAGGAAAACGAATATTATACACAAATAATTACGGTACAAATTAATAATATAGAATGAATCAACACTGTGTTCAACTGGGACGGTGTATAATTGCATCCGGGCCACGTTTTTGAATATAATGTATTGTGTTTAATTATATTGGCTGAAGTAAGAGCCAAAACGCTGGGTAATTTGGCCAGTGTTCCTTATTGCTCTTTCCAGGTTTTGGAATCGAGTCAAGAAATTAAAGAGATTCCAAATAACCTGCAGCGCGTTGAAAGGCATATTCCCCGAAAAAAGTTTTATGTAGAAATTTAAACGCAACAAATTACGCAGCACTTATTTCGATTGACCGCTTTACTTAAAACGATTACTGTGCTACTTAGAACGACTACCGAGTTACTTATTTCATAATTTCTCAAATAATCAATTGATTAATGCCTTACTCAAATGAGTCTTTTTTAAAACCTCATAAAATTGGGTTGAAAGTGTTAAAGCGAATGTCAAAAACCTGAAATGATGCAAATTTATTATTAATTTAAATTAAATTTAAATTAATTATCAGCAAATGCAAATTATAACATTTATTATCCAAATTTATTCGACTATTAGAGCAACCGTTGCTTTCTTCGGCCAGTCTCGTTTCTTCTTCAGTCCGACAAACGATATCCTGCAATACTTCCATCTAATTTTTTTTTTTCCTTAAAATGTTTTTTGCTGCCCACGTGCAAATTTCTTTCGTTTATTGCCGAATGTTTACCTGAAGATGATGAAGTCGATATTGAATAATTCAGCTGAGAAAAATTTGCTGCCATTTTAGTCTCCAATGAATATGAACAAAGTGGAATGTTTTTATTAAAGTTATTTTCAATTAATAAGAGCCTGGCAAGTGACAGTTGGCTATAAGAAGTCACTGTTGATTATTTACGGCTAATTTGTTTAAATAATGCACTGACTATTGTTTGCACCACGTCACCATAATTGTAAGTAAAATGATGCACTAAAATAAGTAACCAAATAATCATTTTAAGTTCTCTGAATGTCGGTGCTGAATTTAAACCTTTGGGTACAACAGCTAAATAGAATATTACATACAGATCGATACATCTGTTCACTTATCTCAGGGCTAATATAATTTGTAAGTGGTCCGAATTTCATAGAAGCGTTACTATTATTATTATTATTATTATTATTATTATTATTATTTTTTTTTTTTCCTTTGATTTCTGGTGTGTACACATTTCTTTCCATTAGAAATGGCATCATGACATTTTCCACTGACACAAAAAAAATATTTTACATAGATAAAGCCCTTCGTAAGGTATGGGCTGTACTCGTGAGAACAATTTTTTGTATTTCTTTAAGGCATGGACTTCCAGGAATTCCTTCAATTAGTCCACTGGAATCTTTTCCAACCACCCAAGGGCTCCAACTACAACAGGGATTGTTGATGTTGCCATGTGCCACATTTTTTAGATTTCGATTTCATGGTCCTTGTATTTTGATAGCTTTTTGAAGATCTTCAGAGATATATTACAGTCTGCAGGGACTGCCATATCAATAAGGAGGCACTTGTTTTGTTTGTGGTCTCTAATAACAATGTCTAGGCGGTTAGCTTTGATTATTATTATTATTATTATGCGCTTTTATTTCTTTCATTTTTTAAAAACAACTCAAGAGCTGTGATAAAAAGCAACAGAAAAAAATGAAAGGAAGATGAATCAAAATTTAATTATAATGTACATTTTACATTGGGTACGTTTAGTAAATTACAATAATAGTGTACAGTCATTAACAAAATTTTAAGACCATTCTATAATTTAACTACCTTAAAGTTAAAAGCAACACAGTATAACGTAACAAAATTTAGGATTGGTTTGTTTTGTTTTACGGTATATCAACCTCAATGGGTTATTTAATGCCAACAAAATTTTCATTGTTGGTAATATTATTTTCCAAAAATCTATATCTGGTAATATTTTCCTTCAAAAATCTATTTATGGTAAGAATTTTCCTTCGCTACTAATATTTTTTTCAAAAAAATGTATTTCTGGTAATATTTTTCTTTACAAAGCATTTCTGGTATTAAAACCTATTTCTACATTTTCATAGTGTTTTAATCCGGGTTTGGGGGTTAACTATTTGCCCATAGCTGGGACCCTGACATGTGCTACTACCCTGGGAACATCAGCAAATAAGAGGTGGTTTCACACACCTCAAAACCTCCTGCTCAGAGGCCTTGCTGTTGGACGTAGTTTATCGTTTTACCCAGGACGGTAAAATTTGGCGAGATTAACACAATTTTACTCCCAAATTTGTACATGACGATGTTCTCTGATGCAGTTCAAGTAAAAGAATCCAACGGACAGTATTTTATATGACATCCTTTCTTTTAATTACTAGCTTGAATGCGACGAGGCATTTTTTACTAATGTTCACCTAAAAACAGTGACCCAAGAGCCACTCAAAGTAGAGGGTTACTGCGTGGTTCTGTATGGGCATAAGAAAGGGCAAGAAGTAAAATTCTTGTTGAAGTGTCTTCAACAAACTAACACTATAAATAGTTTGAAAAATCCTGTGAATTTTAAATTTAAAATTCGCGGGTGAAAATGATCATTCATTAATGGAATGTTCATTCCAATTGTATGAAATATTTTGCTCTGTTTAATGAAAATAAACATTGAGCGTTCTTTGTGAGTCAGTTTTAACATTTAATATTTAATATTTAAAATTCTATATTGTGTTAATAGAACTTGCTTAAATTATACCAACAGACTACAACCTGAATATATATATATATTCAGCCTGAGGATAACTGAATGTACAGTTGAAAGTACTTGCAGATTAAAAAAAGACCTTATACAGCTTGTAGTTATTAAAAACAAGGTTCATAACATTCATCAAGTGGTTCGTAGATTAATGCAACTTTAAAATTTTGTTTTCAAAAGTCATTTCGCCATTTTATATCATTAACTTTACTAATCTACTTTTTGTATGAATGATTCATTGTAATATATATATATATATATATATATATATATATATATATAGATAGATAGATAGATAGATAGATAGATAGATATTGATAATATTAGTATATATATATATATATATATATATATATATATATATATATATATATATATATATATATATATATATATGTATGTATATATAAATAAAAAGAAAAGAACAGTAAGATATATAATCCGGTGTTCTTATAGATATTTTTTTTTTTTTTCAAAATAGTGCTCAATGTATATTTATTTGGGCATTAATATTATAAATTAATTGATTTAAAATATGTTTTTTTTTCGCTACACAGTTCTAACCATGTTTCAAAAATGGAAGCTAAAAGCTTCTAATTTAATTTTGTAATTAAATTAAAGACATTAGTTCCATTTCATCCTAAAAGCAATTTTTGGGTATATAAATTTCCAAGAGGATAGAATCCAGGAGAGAGTAAGAATATAAAATAAAAGGCTCAAACATTAATATTCCATGGTTATAATTTATTACATAAGAATCGTAATCATGATCCAATTCATCAGACCTACAAATTTGTAGGTCTGAGGATTGAATTTTATATATATATATATATATATATATATATATATATATATATATATATATATATATATACTGCTCAATTCTTTATTATTGATAACTGAACAAAAGGTATTATAAAATGGGCTCCTCATTGTATGCTAATATTTACGAAGCTTACCTATTAATACAGAGTAGAGGGTTAGATCCACACTGGATGGCCTATACTTGAACTCAAACTAAACTAAGCTTCGTATTCCATTTGTAACATCGAAGTTCCATTCGAATTGCTTCTTACTGATAACCTCTACTTTTTGAACAGATTTCCGAGTGGATGCCTCCTCATCAATAAAACCATAACCACTTTAAGTCTCGGGTCAATCGTTATCTCCACTCAACAATCTCATACAATAATCCTCTACCTTGAGTGGCTCTTGGGCCTTGTAGCGGACGAGCAACAGTTAAAAGAAAAATGCTGAGTAAGTAGCAATAGGCGTTATGAGTGCTCCTGTGTCACATCTCTTTAGGTACACATCACCAGTCCGAACTTTTACCGGGAATTTTGCCAGGAAAACATACCGCCCGTGGCACTGTTCCACACTTTTCCTGGCCAGAAATTAGGCTTTTTCAAGTTTGCCAAAATTTGTGCTCGCCATTAGAGCGATGCACGCGGTCAACGAGTTAATTTGAATATTCCAAACGTTTCCTCTTCCAAGAGACTATAGGAAAAATAACAAGAAAGTACATGGTGATACTTGGAATATCTGTCAAGCCTGGCTTATAATTTGGATAGAAGTCATTCTTCTATGTACCGTGTGCCTACAGGGCGTTGGCTATCATGGCTCGCCACGATTTTCTCCTCTTTATAGCTCTTTATAAATTTTGTTTTTCTTTTCATCTACCCTAAACCTTGATCCGCTATCCCTTTTATTCAAGCTCTTTACGTAAGTTAAATGTTGTTTCTCCCTCTTGCCTTTATTTTGCCTTGTGAGTACCAAATTTTCTAAATCTTCCTTCCTCAATATGCGCCCTAGAATTTTCAACTGTCTCATCCTGTTTTATTTGATAATGTGGATTATTGATTTTTACATCATTTTGAGAAATCAATTTTTTTCTTAAAAGTCAAACTTCTTCTTTTCTATGTGTCATGCTCCCCACCAGGACGTTGGCGATCATGGCTCTCCACAACTTACTTTTTTATGCGTCATGCCACCCTCTCCATAATTTCCAGTCCTTTGTAACTCTTCATAAATTTTGTCTTTTTGTTATTTCTCCTAAACTTTGTTCCGCCGTCTATTTACTCAAGCTCACTAAGTATATATGCCTTGTTTTCCTCTATGAGTATTAGATTTTCCAAGCCTTCTTTCCTCATTGTGCACCCTTTCAACTGTCTCTTCCTGGTTTTAAGTATAAATGGTCTTTTTGTTTCTATTTCCTTAAAACTTTGTTGTTGCTTACATGTTCACTCCATGGTATTCTCAGCATCCTTCTGCAGAACCACATTTCTCTTGCTTTAAGTCCCTTCTTCCTCTTTTAAGAGATTGTCCAACATCCACTGCCATATAGGAAGACTGATATTATATAGAATTTCAATATTCTGTTCTTTGTTTCTAACGAAATTTTCCTATTTCTTAATACATTGCTTAACTTTTTGAAAGCAAGTTTCTTTAATCCAATACACCTTCGGATCTCGGTGTCACACTTTCCCTCCTCTGTGAAAACACTTCCCAGATATTTAATTTATTATACTTGTTTGATTTTGGTATCTCTAATTTGTAATTTGCATGTTGGTCTCACCCTTTTGCTAATGACCACGCCTTCCGTCTTCTTATCATTGCTAAAGTTTCACATAAAACTGAGTAAACTCTTTCTGATGACTTCCTTTATTTTGTTTAGATTACAATATTTGATCAATTCATAACAGAATTTAGTCAAATCTACAGGAATTCCTATACCAGGTAGTAAAGGAAAGCGAGAAGAAAGGACAAACTAAAAAGATCGAATGCATGAGAAACAGGCCAGAGTGCGAACTACTAAATGGAGATATCAAAATCAAACAAGGACAAAAGTTATTCACACTACATACATTCAGACTATTGTCCTTATCTTTGTTATTGTTGTCACGACGTTTCGACCATCCGGCCTTCATCTAACTTACAAGGAATACCGGACTGGAATTCAGACAGAAAGTACAAAGTGTTTTAACAGAAGACGGAAAACGTGTCACCGAAATCCAAATTGTATTGTAATAGAGAAAGATGCCTTTCAAAATCTCAGCAAACGATTAAGAAACACGAAAATATTGTTAGAAACAAAGTCAAGGCTGGTGAACACCGATTTAATGCCAATATTCCTATAAGGCAGCGAATGGTAGACAATTTCCGCAGAGATGAAGAGGCAACTTGTGGCAACAGAGATGAAGATCTACACAAGGATGCTGAGAATGTCAATGATGGGGTGTGTAAGCAACAAGGAAGTTTTAAGTAAAAATGGAATGTGGGAGGGTAACACATCTTGGTTGTTGTATAAATTTCAGTGATTTTCCTTGACGGAAATTCGTTTAAGGGTATGAGTTGGGCTATTTTTCGTCATTTTGGCCTGATAATAGTTCATTTATATATATATATATATATATATATATATATATATATATATAAAGAGAGAGAGAGAGATGGATATAAATATAAATACAGATTGAACGATAGATCGATAGATAGATAATATTTGAAACATCGACATTTATGCTAAAACCTTGTTAGCATAAAGGTCGGTGTTTCGAATATTTCATATCTTAAATTGCCCAACATTTTCGATATTTACAAAATTGTATTGATCACACTCTTAATTTAGCTGTTCTTTTTTGCAAATATCACTTTTTACCAAAGACTGAATTTATAAAGTAGATATATATTTGAAACTTTCTTTTTGTAAACAGAACGGCTTTGTATTAGAACTTCAACTAATTACCATATAAACATTTTTTCCTAATATACTTTGTCCATTTTTTTTAGATAATTTAGTTTATTAACCTCGATTTAGCTCGGTTGGTCAAGGTTCGAAACCGGTTCGCTAGCCTGTTTTTCAGTTTTACTTTTTATTATCAACATGCGTGGTAATAATAAAATTAATTTTTGTCTGTTTATGCCAGTTATAAAGTTTTGTACCAC
>CAHIKZ030001294.1:57500-80000 GCA_903632075.3 Acanthosepion pharaonis | reverse complement strand
CTCTATATATATATATATATATATATATATATGTGTGTGTGTGTGTGTGTGTGTGTGTGTGTGTGTGTGTGTGTGTGTATCTGTGTGTATGTGTGTGTCTATTCATATCTCAGGCTATCTATCTATCTATGCCTGGTCATCTATCTATCTATCTATCTATCTATCTGTATATCTATCTATCTATCCCATTTTGTTCATATCAGTTTATTGCTATCTATCTATCTATCTATCTATCTATCTATCTATCTATCGTGCGTACGTGCATGTTAACTATTTGCCTGATTAATCCTAGTCTTCATAATAATGAATGAATGACGGTGGAACTAGTCCCGCAAGCCTTTATTTATGAGTTCGATTCTCACTAAGTGTCCAACTAATGAAGTTATAATATGAAAGAAAAAACAGAAAACTAAACTCAGTACTCTCTCTCTCTCTTCTCTCTCTCTCTCTCTCTCTCTCTCTCTGAGAAGTAGAACACCTGATTAGAACTTCTGGCCGAATTCCACTCGGCTGCTCAATAGTTTATTTCATTTTAATTTTTCATGTCCGATTTAGCGCTTCTTTAGTTATTAGTGCTCATGACACTTGCATGCTTTTTGGGGATTGTAACGATCAGTTTGCAAGTTACACAACGAAATGCTTGTGTTATTTTTGTCTGTATTTAAATAGAACTTTTAAATCCTCGTAAATCACGTGGAGATTGGGCTTGCTTGTGTCCCCACCACCGTCCCTTCACACCCGGGCACTCACACACCACAGACACACCCTATTAAGTATGAAAAAACTGTACATAGCATCCATATACAGAAATATGCAAACAAAGATTTATCCGGTGGTGCTGTGCATTACAATAGGCGTCGCAAACAGAATTAATCATTTTGATTTTTTTTTCTGTCAAAGAGGGTGAATTTCTGAAGCTCGGGGGCGGGGGTAATTTTTTTACTTTTTCTTGTTTTTTATTTACAGAATTTGGAGCCCATGAGTGTAAAAAAAGAAAATCCTCGCTAAAGATAATCCGTGTAAATGTATACATGATAATAGGGAAAATAATGAAGTTTTTCACTAATATATGCTTATTATTTGGAATGGACGTTCTGAGTCGGACAATTTTGAAAAAAAAGTGAGGGGGGATATGACATTCTGACATATGGTGAAAAGAGGGTATTGGGCAAAAAAAAAAAAAATGGTTGAGAACCACTAGTCTACAAACAAAACTCCAAATCATGAATATAAAAAAAAATACAGTGCCCCGTTTGCTACGTAAATTTATATTGCAAATTGAACCCGCCTACGGAAACCAAAATAAAATATGTCCATACAGGATTTCTTAAAATTAAAAATAAATAAATAAAATGCGTAATCTTGAGTTCTTTTTTTCATATATTCCTATTGATTAAGTAGTCTAGATTACGGAGTAAAAAAAATTTTTTTTTTTTCTTAAAAACACGTTGTAAGCATATTTGTTTTGGCTTCCGTAGGGGTATCAGTTTTATAATGAATTTACATAGCAAACTGGATCCCATATTAAATTTTGTAAAAATATTTTTTTTTGTAATCGCGATCTGAAGTACTTAATTGTAATATGAAAAAAAAGATGATAATTTCCGCTTGCAGAATTGTACAACTACATCGTTTCTATTTGCGGCAACTGTCGACAAAAAATATACACAGCCATAAGATACATGAATTTTTATCAGGAAGGAAACCTAAAAGAAAAATCGGACAAAGATAAACAGAGAAAAGAAGATAGTTACTGAGCTTAGTCAAGTCTGGTAAAAGGCCAAAAAATTGAGCAGATTTTGGTCCCTTCAGCCATTTCTGTTTGCTAGTGCCATTTAAAAATAATTCCCCATTCGTTTGCGCGCGCCTTTTTTTTTTTTTCTTTTTTTTATATTTTTTTTACTTCCAATCGTTTGTTTCATTTCTATTTTGACCTATTGTGTGCGTTTTAACATCTGCCTAAGTTGAACCCTACCCGTCATATGACTGGATGAATGCATTGAACCTGGGGTTGGGGTGGGGTCGTTTTGAGGCCATAGGCAGCAAATATGCTTTGTAGGGTGACCTCTGTGTCACGTATGTTATGTGTAGGGTTCGAAAAGATTTCTAAAGGTTAGATTGTTTTGGCACCTGGACGAAATTGTGCGGCAACCGGCGATTGTACGAGGAGAGGTGGGAGATTTCTCAGTTCGACCCAGTTTCCAATATTTGACCAAATAAGTGACCAAATCTCTAGTTCGAGCCGAGAACTTTTCACCATCCCTCAAAATGTGTATGTATGTATATAATATATATATATATATATATATATATATATATATATATATATATATATATATATATATTTATCTCCTCTCTCTCTACACACACACACATATAGATAGATAGATAGATAGATAGATAGATAGATAGATAGATAGATAGATAGATAGATAGATAGATATGAAGAGATTGCCATTGATAGAGTGATAGATGAACAGACATAGATAGATAGATAGATAGATAGATAGATAGATAGATAGATAGATAGATAGATAGATGTTATTGTTGTACCACCAAATAATTGACACTGCCTCCTATACAGCGCCTGTTAGGTGTTTAATCATAATAACAGAAATGATCTCACTTTTCTGACCTCACAACAACCAGTCTGTCGCTCTTTGAATAGAGCAACCATGTTTTGGAGAATATTTTATTATAATAATAATAATAATAATGATAATAATAATAATAATATGATTCAAATCAAAATGACTATTTTAAAAAAGGAAAAAGAATCGTAGAAAAAAAGGCAAACGTGTAAGATAGTCACTGGCATCTAACGAATCTAACGAATGGCAAGCGAAAACGAAGAGAATTGGGTCGAAAAGAATGGAAGAAATAATGATGGCAAAGGACGAGCAGGATGGACAGAATGAACGAATGAGTGCGGGACGAATAAAGTGAACTGATTTATTCATTCATACGCTTGTTGATATATTTGGTACTACAAATACGTCACCATTCCGCTGAGAGGAAAGAACGCTCTCCCACACTGCCTCTAAAAAAGTATCAGTTTCATAGAAAAACAGGCGTCGTATTAAATGTTGGGTGCCTACTGTAGCTCCATATTTAACCAACTAATATTCAGTTGAATAGTGTTATGAGTTCAATCCACATTCGCGTATTATAAAAGCGGCCTTCTGTCAAATCAAGTGACGTATTTTTTTTTATTATTTTACAATGAGGTTAACCTTTTACAAGCCCCGAGGACCACTCGAGTTAGTGGGTTACGTTAGGAGGCCATTAGTTTCTATAGGAGTGGAAGATAACAATTATTAACCCTAGTTAAGATTTTAGTGATCAGGAAAACATCCTGTTCGGAGTCGGTTCTATAGGGCAGTGGTTCGCAGGAAAAAGCTGTTCGAGTGGAACTTCTCACCAAGTGAATGTAAGTGGTTTGCTACTATGTAAGTGTCATGGCGTGTTCTTGCTGTGTAGATTTGCCTCTGCGAGACCAGGGAATTTAGTACGTCTGAGAACTTTTCGTAGAAGTAGAGGTGGAGCAGTGAGAGGTTTGCCACATCCCGCCTGTGGGAGAGAGGTTGAAAGGTGGAGAATAGTTCGTCACCCACAAGGGCTTGGAGACGCTTTTGAACTTCATCAAGGCTGTAGAGTGAGGTCTGGGCAGCTCCCGCCCAAATAAGAAAACAGTACTTCATTTTTGGCTTAACCTGGCTCTTGTAAAGGTAGGGGATATCAGGAGGAATCAGGTACTTACTGGAGCGGTACAGGGAACCGGCCATTTTATCTGTATCCTTAGCAAATGATCGTATGTACGAGTTCCACTTAAGGCTGGGTGTAAGTTTGAGGTCCAACAGTCTTTCAAGACATGGTGCTACCTCGAGAGGACCCCCGTTCATTTTGATTGGTAGTAATTCGGGGTCAAATCGACGATGAGGGAATGTGACTAGTTTGGTTTTCGAGGTATTGAATGTAACCAGTCAGTTTTTATCCCATTTGTGAAAGATCGGAAGAGAGATCAGTCGCCAATCTCTGACCATCGAGAATTTTAGAGATGGGCCCAAATATAGTCATATCATCGGCATAGATGTTTACAAATGATCGGAGTATATTCTTAGACAAATCATTTATGTAAATCAAAAAGAGGGTTGGTCCGAGGGTGAGAACTGGGGTGCGCCTGCGTTGATCTTCTAGGGCTCCGGAAGGACTGGCCATTGATAACTACCTTTCATGGCTCTACCTGTTAGGAAGGATTTTATGATCGAGAAGACCCTTCCAGTGATTCCATAACTGGAGAGCTTGTGTAGTAAGCCTTTGACCCACACCTTGTCAAAGGCCTTTGAGACTTCTAGGGCTATGGTCCTCAGGGTGTGTTTGTCATCAAGAACCTCACTGATTCTGAGAGTGATGGTGGGAGGTCGGCAGTTGAGAGAAACAGCAGGGACACCAGACCAGATATGGCAACAGTATTCAATGCACGGACGAATGGTGGATTTGTAAATGTTTAAGAGGGACTCTGACGGGAAAAAAAAACCTGGCACGACATAGAGAACCAACTTTTCTTGCAGTAGATGCAGCTATTGATTCAATGTAGTTGTTTCAAGAAGGTGCAGTGAGATACTTTCCCGGAGTCGAGCATCAACCATGCTGATGGTGGGCAGGAAACTTTCTCTATAGGGGTTAAATGAGAGTAATTTAGTTTTGAGGGCATTAAAATTTACAAGCCATTTCATGTCCCTGTTAACCACTGATTGGAGGTCCTTTTCGAGAGCCGCGGCCAGTTTAACTTTGTCAGCACTGCCGGATTTACTATTGAGAGAGGAGTAAATGGTATGTGATATACGTCTTGGTAGAAAATCATATACCATATATACATATATACATTACAGTTCATACGTTTCAGGGAACCACTGGTAATTTTTTTTAAATTGGCACAAAAAATCGTTGTTTTGTCTTTTAAATGAGGGTAATTATTAAAGATGTTTTAAAAAAAGCGAGACATGATTTTTTATTAGAAATTGTATTATGACAAAAAGAAAATAATCATTTTATGGTTAAATTTTGCTCTCGTCAAATATCCTCCTTTAACCGCGATTACTGCAGCACACTTTTTTGGCATCCGTTGCAAAAGTTTCTCAAAGTATAACTTTGATATTTGTTTCCATTCTTTTTTCAATGACTGTAGGAGCTCTTTTTGACAATTTCCTTGTTTAAGTTGGTGAATGAGGCCATAATCCTTGCCTTCAGTTCATCCAGACATCTTCAAGCCTAGGATTAACCCTTAACTCATATATAACCTCATGAACTACACTTCTTGCCTTTACTTACGCTCATGAAACGTCACACTAACACTCTACCTTGAGTAGGTTTTGATGCTTGTATTGGATGAAAATTAGTAATATATATATATATATGTATATATATATATATATATATATATATATATATATATATATATATATATATATATATACTAATATACACGGGCCATCAAAAATGACTTCAATTGTTAGAAAGTTTTAATACTGAGACACAATGAAGCAAAAGTCTTTAAACAATGTATTGAGATTCAATAAAGTAGAGATAAAGAATTCAAAACAAAAATGGAGGCCAATGAAGCATTTAATTAATCCATTCCCGTTATATTTTTTAAACGGTCAATGCTTTCGATGACTCATTGATTATTCCTGGTATTATATAAAGTCGCCTTTTGCTCAATATCTTTTCATGTTAAAAATGTTATGTTTAATATGACTGTGAAATGGAAATATCTCTCGGAAGAAAAAGATTCGCAACAGAATAACAAAGACGGCGACGGCAGAGCTTATTTTCAAAAACAAGACGATCACTTAACAGACAAAAGTATCTGAGTGCCTCACATGAAAGGCTTGAACAAATAAAACTACAATCTAAGAAACATAGGAGCAAAGGAACTGATTAATTAAATAGTTTGTTTTGCTCGGGAAATAATTTTGTCTAAATGCAGATAAATATTTTATTTGTGCAAATTATTAAAATAACTAAGGGAAGTAATCAGTCATAAATTTACTAACGTAAGTTGATTTACCTCCCTTCTCACTACAAATGAGACAGGAAATATATAAAAAAATACACATTGATAATATATGTGGTTCGATATATGTGTACATCGGTGTATGCGCGCGCACGCGCGTGTGTGTGTGTGTTTGTGATGGGCTCTCCCCTTATTTTCGACGCTTGAGGTTCTAACATTGCTCTATATGTGTTTGTGACTTTGATATCTCTGAAAGCTAGCTTCAGACTCACAACATTCCATACATAGGACAAGGAACACCATCCTCTGGGAAGGCTGCGAGAATATTAAAGCAATGTTTACTCATCTGCCTTGTAATACGTAGATGTTCAATGCTTGAAATCTCAAAATGTTTCAAATGCTTTTTTATGGACACATTCCTCCATTTGACACAACAATTGAAGGAAATATGTGACAGCCAGGATCAAAGATATTCTGTCGGCTCCACTGTCATGTTATTCATAAACAACGATTAAGTACAATGTTTCTTGAAGTATGTAAAATGTCATGGATAGTAACGTTTACATCATTTTAAACCATTGGCGATTTCCACTAAGGAAGATCATAAGTGTAAACATCTTTTGAAACAGCAAACATCCATAATAATTTTTTCTCTAAAGAAGACATATATTTTTTTTCAAGTGAATAAATCAGAAATAAATCACACGCAGCGACATCTGTTATTCACACCGTCATTAGTGATAATATTATACCAAGACTTCATTTTTTTAATTATGATAAAATATTTTCTAAAAATAAAACTTCTCTATCATTTCTTACCCATATGGTTTTCCGTAGTGAAAATAGCTGAGATATCTACTACGTAAAATTACCTTGAATCTGTTTAGTAGTTCGGCCCACCTTGTGATGAGTCAAAGGTCATGCGGACCATTGCTTGAAAAGGGTTGCCTGTGCCTGATCTAAAGTGTGATATGAATGAATAAGGGGGGAGTGTTATGAAGTAAACATTATGAAGGCAAAGAGGAAAGATAAAATAAATAAAACGATAGATAAAAAGAGGATAGATGTAACCGTAAGTTCTATGTTAACAGTTTCTTCTCTTCTTTCCTCTTCTTTTACTGTTCTTGCTCTTTTATAATGTTCTCCGCCCTATTCTCTCAAACTCAGTAACTCCTTGCGTTTTAGTGGCTTGCGGTGAAATGATATTAAAAAAAAAAGAAAGATTGAAAATTGACCTGAAAAGGTTATGATTGTAGCGTTTAGGGAAGAAGCCACGCGAAAGTCTGTTCCTCAAAATGGCAGTTCTTGAGAAAAAACTATCTGAATAGAAATTTCTCCTTGTATATTAACTATCTTATTCTCCAGTGTATAATAAATTATCACTTACTATAGAAATGGGCTGCAAATACGCTAAAATGGATTGTCTGTGGTCAGGTATTAATGCAAGTTATACCTACAGAATAGGGCATTTTGTTTGGTTGGTTGATTGGTTTTTAACGGCATATCAACACCTCTATGGGTTATTTAATGCCGAAATCTAAATTTTTTTAGCATAATTTTAGGGCTTCAACTAAATATATTTTGAACGGAATTGTATGCCTTCAACTACAGATAAAATATATTGTGTTCATTTTGCTTTAAAAATGTACTGTTGGTAATTTTACAATAAATATATATTGTTGGTATTTTTACTATAAAAATGCATTTTTATACATTCATAGTGGGGGACCTTAACAGGTGGTGCCTTTCCAGGTCAGGGTGGACCCGGGAACAACAGCAAATAAGAGGTGGTTCCACGCTCCTCAAAACCTTCTGATCAGAGGCCTTGCTACTAGACGTAGTTTATCGTCTTACCCAGGACGATAAAATTTTGGCGAGACTGATACAATTTTACTCACAAATTTGTACATGACGATGTTTTCTGATGCAGTTCAAGTAAAAGAATCCAACGGACAGTATTTTGTATGACATCCTTTCTTTTTAATTACTAGCAACGAGGCATTTTTTTTTTACTAATGTTCACCCAAAAACAATGACCCAACAGTAATTAAAAAGTGGTTCTATGCTCCTCAAAACCTCTAATCTCCCGATCAGAGGCCTTGCTGCCGGATGTAGTTTATCGTCATTCCCAGGACTACAGAATAGGACTATTTTTTTTTTAATACAAAAGATCACCCAATACAAGACTCGTGCGTCTCTCAAGGTAGAGGGTTACTGTTAAACTGATGAATGAGATGCATGATAAGAATGAAAATAGAATTGGTAGGAAGTGGAGAGTATTAGCATAAGGAGGATAGACAACTGCTAATATTGTAGTATTCAAGGATCCGTAGCAACAATCTTCGCAGGTTGATTAACGGGAAGCCTTTTTCTTTCTTTTCTTTTTGCTTGCTTTTTTTTAAAAAAAACAGATCTCTTAATAAACGTCTTTCATGACATGTAATGTCAACTCTTTTTAATGCTAAAGTTCATCCAATGCAATACTCCAGAGCCACTCAAAGTAAAGGGTTACAATTAAAATTGTTAATGAGATATGATGTGAACTTTCTCCTTGTATAATACTTTTCCTATTTTCCCGTGTATAATAAATTATAATAGATGAGTGATCCAAATCAAATCTTATTGCGATAGATCCCTGAATCGTCAATATTGTTGTAACGTTCCCTAGGGAAAGCTACTGAACATAATAATCAAACGAAGCTTGGTAATGAACGTTAATACTTCGGACAAGAACAACACATATAAGATTCGCCAGCGGCGCGTAGAAGTAGTCAACTGCTAGAAGTGAGTCAAGTCAATTCCACAATGAATCTAAAACTGCAGGATATCTGCCAACCGCCCGACGCGGTCAGATGTGGCACAAGGCAAAATTTAATGTAGGGTATCGGAGCCCGTAGACTCGGCCCAAAATTCCCCTTAGACCCCGTATAAAACGGGGTCGGGTAGCTGTTTTCCGTGACGAGACGCTGCCCTTGGACATAGCCTCGTCTGAAGACCCTCTCTGCTTTCAGGCAGAGTTTGACCAACACAGCTAGAGACGAGTCTCCAATTCTATGATATCTACCAACTGCCCCATGCGGTCAGATATTCCACAAGGCCGAATTTAATTTGGGGTATTCGAGCCTGTAGGCTCGGCCAAAATTCCCCGTAGAACCCATATAAAACGAGGTCGGGTAGC
This sequence comes from Acanthosepion pharaonis, assembly GCA_903632075.3. NCBI lineage: Eukaryota > Metazoa > Mollusca > Cephalopoda > Sepiida > Sepiidae > Acanthosepion > Acanthosepion pharaonis. Next base: position 70,806 of record CAHIKZ030001294.1, on the reverse strand, counting down.
TGTTTTCCGAGGCGAGACTCTGCTCTTCGACAGTGCCCCGTCTGGGGATCCTCAGTGCCCGGAGGCAGAGAATTTGACCAGCACAGCTAGAGACGAATCTCCAACTTTAGACCACGTACAGTATTCACTATTGTACTTATGGGAATGGGGGCATTCCCATTATCGTCCATAGGAATGCTACAACAAATATGGAGTGTCCATTCAGGACTTTGGCGATCATGGCTCTCCACAATTTCCTAGTCTTTGTAGCCTTAATAAATTTTGTCTTTTTGTTATCTCTCCTAAACCTGGTTTTCCATCAATGTACACGAGAACTGTTTTCCTCAGCTCCTCTTGCATTCAATGTCATGTGAGTCTCAAATTTTCCCAGTCTTCTTTCCTCATTATTTGCCTAGAAATTTCAACTGTCTCATTGTGATTTATTTAATAATGTGGATTATTAATTTTCACATCATCTTGAGAAATCATTTTTTTCTTAAAAGTCAAAACAAACTTCTTCTTTTCTATGTGTCATGCCACCCACCAGGACTTTGGCGATCATGGCTCTCCACAACTTCCTGCCCTTTGTAGCTCTTCATAAATTTTCTTTTTTTGTTATTTCTCCTAAGCTTTGTTCCGCCGCCCATTTATTCAAGCACAGTAGGTAGTTTATCTGTTGTTTTCCTCTATTGCTCTGTGAGTATCAGATTTTCTAAGCCCTCTCTCCTCATTATGTGCCCTACTGTCTGTTTCTGGTTTTATGTACGAGTGTCCTTTTTGTTTCCATTTACTCTAAAGCTCACAAGTTCGGGTCCCTAGTTGCTACAATCAAATGTCAAAATTGGAATGCAAAATAGTAAATGATTAAAGAAATTCACTGTAAATGAACTCAAAAGAGGATTATCAGGAATTAATGCATTTTATACCTACAGAATAGGGCTATTATCTTTTATAATAAAGTTTCCCAGTACAAGACCCGTGAGCCTCTCAAGGTAGAGGGTTGCTGTTAAGTTGACTATGATGAATGTGATGCGTGATAAGAATGAAAGAGGAATCGGTAGGAAGTGAAAATTATACAGATAAGGAAGGTAGACAGGCGGTTGACAACTTAAAAATGCTAACGTTGTAGTGTGCGAGGGAGCATGTATCCAGACACAGACTTCTATAACAGAGAACTAACCCCGTTTAAAAGTTTAATTGGATGAAATTACGGAACGGTGATTCGGAGAGAATAACAACGATAATAATTATTCAAATTCTCAGGAGAGTAGGTCGAATGGTTGAGAAGAAATGAAAAAAGAACGGATTCAAATTTAAGTTTTAAAATAATAAAATCAATTTAAGAAGAGTTCCCAACCCTATCCACTTCCCACCGATAAGAAGACATGATTAATGTGTTTTTCGAATTTCTTTCTACCTGTAACATTGAATTCGGATGTTTGTTTACATTTAGCTATCTTTCCAAAAACGCGTCTGGTCTTGCAGAGGATAATAATCCAGATTCTTTAAACAAAGAATGGGGTATCTATTTTTATCCTAGGCTTCGAGTTTGTTTACATTATACTATCTGTCCAAAATGTGTGTGTTCTTACAAATTATTCTAGACAAAGAAGAATTTTGATTTTTTTTATTCCTAAGCTGGGGATTTATTTATGTTAATCAGCTCAAGAACGCAATTCCAGAAAGATATATAGGGAGATTCTAAACAATGAGAGTGCCATTTAATTAATTAGCAAGATTAAGATGGTTGGAGAAACTGAATATATCAATGTCAAATTTGAGTGGGGCGGTGTCTATATAAGCAAGAACTCCCCAGACACAGGCAGACGGAGAATTGGGCTCAGTAAGGAAGGTTGTCAGAGATTCGCACCGGTCACTTTACCTGTGGCCAGAGTAAAAACACAGAGACAGATGGAGACGGGAAAAGTCAACTCAGAGCGGCTCGGGGTTGCTTGTTGAACAGTCGTCGATAAGAGCATATCCGTAATTCCCTTAGCCAGAGTGAAAACACAGACACACGTATGACAATAGAACTGAGTGAGATTCAACGAGCGGGTTACTACTTTGAAGAATTGGGGAAGAGTCGACTGACTGGTTATTTCTTTAGCGTATGTGACTAGATTCCGCAAATCACCATCCTTCAGTAGAATCCAACAAGTTTTTTTCTTTATATCTAATAAACATGTTGTTAAAGTTAACTACAGCGTCGTGCATTTTATCAAAGGAGTTCTTATTTCAGCTTTATTCGGAATTTGCCCACAGACGCAAAGTGACAAAAAATACCACGGCCAAAAACAGGAATTACGCAATCTTAGGCAGTACTGTGTAATTCCTGTCTATTGTACACAACGTACATAGCAGGGTCCACACTAGACTTCGTCATCACTTCCAATATCGTAAGATTTGAGTAAACTCGAATCAATCCAATCGAGACGACACACCGTTCCCAATCAAGAAGGGAAAAAATCCAGGTGAAGCTTTAGGTCGGTATTATTCAACAGGGTTAGTGAGGCTACCGATTAACGAAGAAGAAGAAGAAGAAGAGGTGACGGAAAGACGGAGAGGTGTGGGGTGTGAGTTGATTCGAGTGTTACACCTCAACAAATTAACGGTTCTTGGGAAAAATCTGTTTAGCTAGAACTTTCTTGTTTCGAATGGAATACGAAGAGAGTGAGGTCATACAATCCTGTAGATGAAGCAAGTCCGAATTAGAAATCGGATATTAGCAGAGTTCTAATTCTAGACGGGTTCGTTATATTCAATTACGCGCAAATACCCTTGGGAAAGATATGGGTCAACATCTTCTCCTCCAGCTATGGATTAATTAGTAATACTTGTATTACTAGATCATTATTATCTCAAAAAATGCTTACAATCTAAAACCGTCTTTAAATAAGCTGCAAGAGGTTGATAAGCCGTAAAAATAACAAATCAAGCAATAATCTTCGATTAATATCTAATATCACTCATCGTTTACGGTCATATCACGTTTAAACACTGAATCTCGATTTTCATCAATATATATATATAGATAGATAGATAGATAGATAGATAGATAGATTATGAAATGGACTAAGTCCAAAAATTATTTTTAAATATCTATGAAATATCTCGGAAATACAGATCAATACCGAGTTGTGAAATTGATTGCCTTCAAGCATAAAACAGACTGTCGCCAGTCAGTGTTCTCCTCAGTATCACATCATATTATTTTTTAAATTGATGTTCATCTTGTACAAGGCCCGAGAGCCACTTGAGGTAGAGGGTTACAGAGTAACAGTCGCGGTTTATGGGGATATGTAGGAAGATAACGGTTAACCTTAGACTTGAATAGGTTAAGACTATATATATATATATATATATATATATATATATATATATATATATAAATAAAAAAAAAACCACTTTAAGGTTCCATTTAATAAATTATTTCACCACAGCCCTTTAAAAAATCCTTATAAAATAATTTGAGCTCTCTTTGGTTATCCTCTTGTTTTTTCTGTTGGATTACCTAATTTTTCATAAACTAACTAACTATATATAATATATATATATATATATATATATATATATATATTATATATTATTTTATTTTTAAAAAATTTATGATTCCTTCGCTACATAAGAGTTCTTATGTTTCAAAAACAAGAGCAAAACCTCAATATAATTATTAAAATTAAATTGAATTAAACTATCAATCTCTGTTTCATCCTCAAACGAAAATGTTAGAATAACCAATCTTGAAATTTACGCAACTTTATAAGCATATTCATTCGTAAAATTAATTACTATGGAAAGTATATATATATATATATATATATATATATATATATATATATATATATATATATATATATATATAAGGAGGAATTTATTTTTGACGCCTGTAATAATTGTCACAAAAATACATAGGCGAAACATCAAGGAATCTAAATAAAAGATTATGAACACAAAAGGGACATTTTACAAAACAATACATCGAATGCGTTGGTTTCCCACTGTAATGAGACTAACCACGATTTTGAGAAATTCTACTCTGATCAAAGGGGAAAACAATTCACAACGGCGAAAATGTCTAGAGAGTGACTTGATCGCAAGGTCAATAACAGGAAAATTGCACCCTGGCTCTTACAACATTTCACCATTCCTGGCAGATCTTCTAATATCATATGGGGGGATATCTAATAACAAAAATGATCGAAAGAGAAAGGAAAAGAATCTAAATTAAATCGGCTGAATTAAAAAATAAATAAAATTCCCATCATCCCTCATTCGTATGCATGCGCAGTCGGACCAAGCGAACAAATTTAGTCTAATGAAGTTCTAAAGTCACAAGAAAACTTTTTCCAATTTGTCATATATTTTTCCACAATATTGTTCATGATATATAAAAATATATATCATTATCACACACACACACGCGCGCGCGCATTTTTTTTTTTTAAGCGTTTCACCCCAAGCAAGGCTGGAAGCCACGAGGACGCAAGGGGTTACAGAAATTTTGGAGCAAGATCAAATAGGAGTGATAGAAGAAAGGATGAGGAGAAGGGTAGTGGATAGATCAAGGCAACTGGAGATGTCGATTGACATTACATTTGAATAACTGGAGATTATAGCTCTCAGGGAAAGTAGAATAGGGAAGGGAGTTCCACAGGCGAGAGGTGCGAGACATGAAGCTATTGGAGTAGAAGAGACGGCTACATTTAGGAGTTTCGACAGTGAAGGGGTGAGAGCGGGATGATATATCTATATCTATCTATCTATCTAATATAAATATATATCATTATCACAAACACACACGCATATATATATATATATATATATATATATATATATATATATATATATATATATATATATATTAAGAATCTTTTAATAACTTCGGATATGCATATATTAAATGCCAGACGTGAAAAACCAAACGCACATGTATTTCTGTGCGTTTGTGTATGTGCACGAACGTGTGTATGTGTGTGTTCGCGTTCGATTCTACAGACGGATATTGTTTCTCATCTTCACCAAATTCAGACACATGCGAATACACACACAGACACACATGCCCTGAACACAGACACACAGACACACACACACACACATTACGTTCTGTGATTTTCACGTGATGCTAAAAGCACGCGCCAACGATTATCGATCGACTGCCTGGGCTGATCGTTTGAATCAGCAAAAACAGAATGAGAAAGAGAGAGGGAAAGGGATAAAGAAGATAAATAGAAAGTGAGAGAACCAAACAAAAAAAAAAAAGGAAAAAGGTGTGAGAGAGAGAGAGAGAGAGAGAGAGAGAGAGAGTGAAAAGAAAGATGATGGCAGGTGATGTGAAAATGCGTCTGTACATTTTATAAGCATTACATCCGGGAAAAAGAAATCCCGACCAGTTTGTCATCAACCTCTCATCTTATGACCACCGTTATCGGGATTTAGTTATATTTATCTGACCTCATACATTAAATAGCTTCTTGTCAAAGACTAATATATATATTGCATATGTTTTGGCAACATGTTTTCATTAAAAATGTCTCATTAAATAATTTAGACAAGTTCTGTCTACTTATTTTTAATAGGATCCTTTCATAATTAAATTTCTTAGTATCCTTATTAAAGGGAGTAAGAAAATTACCATGTTGATGCATATTTATTTTATTCAGAGTACTTTCGACGTAGCACAATGTCGCCATGTTTGCATACATATATATATATATATATATATATATATATATATATATATATATATATAAAAAAACTCAAACACTAATATTTCATGGTTATAATCTATTACATTGGAATCGTAATCACGGTCCAATTAATCAGATCTGCAAATTCAAAAAAATATTCTTACTCTGTCCTGGACATTGAGTTCTATATGGATTCTATCCTCTTGGGAATTTATATATATATATATATATATATATATATATATATATATATATATATTATTGTTTGACCACTAACATTATCAATATATATATATATATATATATATATATATATAAAGATGTCAGTAATAGATGGTGGAATGATTGCCGCAGCATATCAAAATATTTTGGTAGCAAATTTAATGATTTCGGTGGAAAATCTTGAACTTCTTCCTGATTGGATCTTCCAACAAGATAATGATCCTAAGCATACTGCAAAATCTAGGAAGAAATGGCTTGCTGAAAATAATGTTAATTTCATGAAATTGTCAAGTCAGTCCCCAGATTTAAACCCAATCGAGAATTTGTGGCGTTATTTGAAAATTCAAATTCAATTGAGAGCTGCAATAAACATTCCGAATCTGAAGACCAATGTGTGAAGAAGAATGGAATAAAATACCAACTAAAATTTGCAAAACATTAATTGAGAACTACAAGAAGAGGTTGATTGCTGTAGAAATGAATAATGGCTATTCTACAATGAAGATTATGCTTTTGTTTTTTGGGGTGATTTTTTTGCATTGTACGTATACTTTTTTCACCCATTAAAATGGATAAACGGGATTTATTTCTATTAAATCATTATTTTCTATTTTCTATGCATATTAATTATATGAAAAATATGTTTATGCATTAATTGGATATACAATAAATTAAAAATTTGCCTGTGTACGAATATTTGTTTCCTCCTGCTGTATATATATATGTATATATATATATATATATATATATGTGTGTGTGTGTGTGTGTGTGTGTGTGTGAGATGAGCCAAAAGTAGATATGCACTTTAAGATTTATTACATTTATATTTATTTTTTACAATAATATTTGTTCAAAACTATTTATGTCCATTTCTTTAACACTTATATTTTGTTTTTCGAACAGTTTTAATCTGTTAAGTGCTCAAATTGTCTCCCTTCAACACTGCAAGATTCCTCGAACCTTTCCAGAATATTATGACAAACAGCACAACACAAATCCCAATCCGTATTAATTTCAATAAATATTTCTATGATGCATTCTTTTAATTCATCCACTGTGTGGGGATCTCTCTCTCTTTTTTAAACACATTTTTCCTCCCTGGTCTTTTGAACTGGATTAGAGGTTCATCCCTTGTTTCTTGTTTAGGATTGGCTTTCTGCTTTCTTCTCAAGTTTTCTCATTTCTTTCACTCCTTGCAATTCATTGCGTCTCAGTGGCATTATTCCTTCGGGTGAATAGAAAAAAGTCTCTAATTGTACTACAACAAGCAAAGGCTCAACGTAACAACAATAATAATAATAATAATAAATAATGTAAAACCAATATGTAGATTATGAGAGTTTTTTTACCACATGAGTAGTAAAAAGAGAAACTATTATTGTAAACTTGGTATTTCAACTTAATATGCACATTTTAAAATATTTGTGGAGTGTTCATAATTAATTTTCTTATAGATAACTTTGAGAATTTTTAGTTTATGTTTATCCTTTTCGTGAAAAAGTATAGGGGTATTTACAACGAGAATTTTTCTGAATTGCGAATGTGGACAGGTATGCTGTTGTAAATGTCGTAAAAAAACTCTCCAAACCATATTTAGTTACCTCCCTTTAAACGTTTTCAGCGGTCACGTACTGACGCAGCGTTCCTCATTCCATTAGTAAAAAATTTATCTTTCAGATAGCACAATTTTTCTCTGAAAATATTGGATACTTTAATACTTACTTTATTATAAACAATAACCTGATGATGACATGGATATGTCGAAAGTACTTGGTAGTAAAACAAATAGGCATAAACACGGTAATTTTCTATCGTCTTTCAGTAATGACATAAAAAAAAACTTATCCTAGAGTATGAAAGGATCTTAACGAAAATAAGTAGACAGAATATGTCTAAACAGTACAACGAAACATGTCTTTATATATATAAATACAGTAGCGTTCAAAATTAAGGAACAAAAGTTAAAACTTTGATATCTCAAAAGATATGTCCAATTTTTCTGAAAAAATGTAAACAAATGACAGTTCAGTTATGTTTTAAATCTGTAAGTTATTTGGAATGATACAGAGAGAGATATGATTCATTTAAGTTTTTACTTAAATATCAACAGTCCAAAATTAAAGAACAAATCGGGAAATATGTGAGAATAACGCACATAATCCGAATTTATAAGCGAGGTTAAAATAAAGATTGTTTATCATCACTACGTCATTTTCCAACATGGCGAACCGACGAAACGTTGATAAGTCTCTAAGAGCTGATGTTATCAAACGGTGAAAGGAAAATCACTCAAGTGAAGCGTTTCAAAACCGCTGTGAGCCGAAGCCCGAAACTGTACGAAAACACTGGTCGCCTAACCAGTCCAAACAAGGGGGAGGGGGGTGACCAAGGAAAACAACGGATAGAGAAGACAGGATAGTTCAACGCCTAGCACTGAAAAGAAAAGTTTTCTTGTGACGCGTTTTGTCCCTTACGACTACATAGGACTAGTCTTGTTTGCGTTAATGCGACTACACATGCGCACGAACGACGGACGCTAGTAACTACGTCTAAAACAATAAAAAGAATTAATCAATATAAAACAAAACAACAAACCAAAACCTGAAGGAGGAATTTACTCTGTCACCCACAAAGATTGCCAGAAGGAATATATTGGTGAAACCTCAAGATGTTTAAATAAATGATTATCTGAGTACAAAAGAGACATTTTAAAAAAAATCACATTTAAACACTTTTTAGTTGCTCACCGTAATGAGATTGAACACAATTTTTAAATAAAAAACTATACTCTAATTAAAAGAGAAAATTCAAAAGACGATTATATATATATATATATATATATATATATATATATATATATATATATATATATATATAAGGTTAATAGTCAGAGTTGAATCAGGCCAGGAAACAGTAGTATTAAAAATCCTTTCTTCTCATTAAAGTTTACTCATTCTCTTTTTATATGCGTCTTACTGGCATTATCGGTTTCATCCAAGTTAAATTATATATATATATATATATATATATATATATATATATATATATATATATATATATATATATATACATACATATATACATACTAGCAGCATTACCCGGCGTTGCCTGAGTTTATTCAAAAAAAGATCAGAAACTTCATCCAATCTGTAAAGTTAAAATGAAGATTTTTCTTTATTGCTTCTTATTAATATCGTGAAAAATTATGACATGAAGTGTGAAAACATTTATAACAGGAGAAAGTTGTTTTTTACAGAAGCACAGAAGATAAAAAAATATTTGTCAGCAAATGAAGAGTACATTAATCACAATTGATCTTCGAAAATTGTTGAGGAGAAATGCTTTGTTGACAGCTTTTGCTCAAACTACAACGAATGAACAACATGCATTGGAAGGAGAAGAAATTCAACAAAGACTTCTCCTAGCAGCCGTGCCAAGGCTGAAAACCAACGTTCAAAATGACTGTATAGAATTGTTCTTTGTCCCTCAGTTTCGACAGCTCGAGTAGGAGAAGTTCTGGCAGCGTTCCTTCCTCGTCGAGTTAACCGTTGCTCATTAGTTTCTGCTGACCTTGCATTAACTGTACGAATATGCATTTTGTTCAGTCTAATTTGAGTTTTTGTTGCGAAGGGTTTCTTTCCGTGCTTTCATACGTTTGGCTTTGTAGTAGAGACGTCCAAGAAAAGGATTTCGCTTTCTTGGCATTACTGTCAATCTGTAGTTGGAGGGGTTTGGCTAAGTTTTTTGAATAACAATGAAGTAATCAATTAAAAAGCAAGAATATTATACACTATAATGGAAATATAACCACAATAAATTAAATGCAAGTTTATAAGGGGGACCACGGGAACAAACGGAATAGTAAACATGTAAGATAAATTTTAAAACTTCTGTTCTGACATGTTTTGACGAAACATGCCAAAACAGAACTTTTTCAAAATTCGCAATAACATATATATATATATATATATATATATATATATACACTGAGAGAATGACAAACACATACACAAAAGCTTTTTTCTGTCTCATATATAAAGACATATATATATATTATTTATTACGCCTCTCGAAAATTCCCGCCAAATACTGAATATTTTATCGGGTTGGAAAATGACGAAAGCGAAAAGTTAGAGAAAAAAATGTCTTTTCTATTCTTTCTTTCCTTTTTGACTAGCAATTTAACCCGCATTATTATTTTGCACTTGCGTTCCTCTTTTTCACGAAGATGTTTTTTTTTTTTTTATTTTGCTCTAATGGGTTGAATTTCTTCTTCCTATTTCCTTTTGTTTTTGTTCTATTACTTTTATTTAAATTTCTTATTCGTTTCTTTTTATTTAATATCCTATAAATGTCGTTTGCTCATTTTCGTCCTCTATTCTCTGTTATTTCGTATGTTATTCGATGCTGTTTTATTCTGGTTGTGTGGTGGGGTGTAAGGCACGAGCAGGGTGAGTTGAAATCGTGACTACTATAGAAAAATTTTAGAGTTTAAATTTATTCAGCATGGAGAAAAAATAATATCACCATTGTTTTTACTCTTTTAATGAATGGAACGCTACGCCTTCTTCCTCCATTTTCCACGTCATCTCGTATTTTACATTTTAAAAATTTTTTAAAGACTTTTTTTTCTTTTTTAATCACGACTAAGTTATTTAGACACGCATCTATTTTTTTTATTTCGGTTAATGCTTAAAATCTACCATTTTGCGAATAAAACATACTTTAAAATAAAAAGAAAAAAGTGAAAAAGAAATTTAAACTTTTAAAATAATTGTAAACTTGGGTTGGGTAGCTACCACGGCACGTTCCACAATTATGCTGGTTTTTATTTTTCGAGTCTTCTGACCTGAGATAATTATTTCAAACTTTGCCCCCTTTACCGTCGGCGACAGGGCCGGCATTTACAATTTGATTCCCCACACCACGACATAGGATAAATTCTGATATAGAATTATATATGCTTTGTACCTTTGCTATATTTATCAACATTTGCTTTTAGTCTACCTACTTTTATGTACGTTACAAATTAAACTAATATACAACTGACTATTAAAGAATGAACATTTTCACAGATTTTGACCTCATTCTGGGGGCTTTTTGTCCAAATCCATTTTTTCTCATGATAAGTATCGAAAAAATATTATATAAAATTCACTATTTTTTAATCTAAGATGTTGAAAGTGTTAAAATTATTCAACGTTTTAACAAGAAAAATCTCATGTTGATGTTAAAAATTACCGCAAAACATTGTTGATTTATTTATGGAATGATCTATTATGACGTAATGATCTATTATGACATGTCCTTAATTTGTATGGAATGATCTATTATGACGTGTCCTTAATTTGTATGGAATGATCTATTATGACATGTCCTTAATTTGTATGGAATGATCTATTATGACGTCCTTAATTCGTATTTAGAATACATTGTATTTATTTTCAAATTTTCTTGCTAATTTCTTCACCTATATCGCATATGATCCATTGTTGTATGCAATTAGGTGACAATAAAATTTGCATGTTTTATGAATACTACTTAATGAAAAAATATGGACACGTGACCGAGTGGTTAGAACGTTCGTATTCTGACCATGAGACCTGGGTTCGAACCTCACTATGGTCGATTTGCCAGGAAGGAGATTTCCTGATGTTGCCAGATTGGTGGGGGTCAATCCCAAATGCAACACCTTTGGAAATTCCTTTGTTTATACCACAGGTTGACTGAAGTTTGTTTTTGGGTAGACAGAACCCTTTAGGGCTGTCGATACCTAGTATCAAGACGAAGTCACAAGTCATCGTGCCTGAGGGCTTGAGTGTACTGGCCTTGTTCAAATTGTTGATCACGCTAGATAACACGCTCTTTCCCAGAAACTGTAACTAAGGTCTGAACAGCATAGTTACAGTATAAACGACAGGTGAGCTCTATGGGTGCTGAATAAAAACAAAATGCGCCTGAGCAAGCGTCTGAAATAGGGATTGGCTAGCCTCGCTAGTAGACGGATATCCTCGAATACGAATAGCCAGTTATACTATATCTTATGAAAAAAGATTAGTCTTCAGTATTCCTTATAAACTACACCCAATCAGCATAGATTGAATTTTTAGATTTTGAATCAGTTTGTCAGACTTTTAATTGCAGTTGTTCCCAGGTCCAAAACTCACATTATCTCAAATATGTTAGCAACCTATTAGGGTCCTGAGCTATGAGCAAATAAATACCTCCCAGAACAAAAAATCAAAAAAAGTATAAATATTTAAAATATTAATTATAGTAAAAATACCAACTAAATTTTTAGAAAAAAAACAACCAACAATACATTTTTGTAGTGAAATTACCAGCAACACATTTTCATAATAAAATGACCAACAACACAACACTAAAAAAGTATAAAAATACATTTTTACAACAAAATTGCCAGCAATACATTTGTATAAAAAATTACCAACAACATACTTTTATCATTTACAAACTATATATCTAAAAAAAAAACACATACCTTTTTCTTGAAAGTATAAAATTACGTTCAATATATATATAATCCTTTAATCACAGTGAATATAGGTACATTTACTTCATTATCCAAGTATTTTTGGAATCTAAAAGATAAGAACAAAAAATCACCTACGATTAAATGGAGTTTGGTTAATAAAGCTCGTTTCATGTAACTCCTATATACCCCATGTTACCTATGCCTTAATGAAAAATTTGAAATTATTAGATTTAAAAACAAGGCTGATCTCTTAAATCAAAGATATGAACTTACAGTAAATTGTAAACACCGTTATAAATTTAACTTAGTGTAGGGGTCGTATAAAAAAAATGATAATGATATGTTGCTGTATTTTTAATAGATTAGTTATTTTTTTTGCATGATGTGGTCATACTTACGATATAAGTGTGTATTGTTTACCTGCATAGTGTTATTAGTGTTGGTGTAAATGTGTATATATTTATTTATGTGTTGGTTAGAGTATTTGCACTGAGGAATGTGTAGGTTGGTGTATAAATGTATTTATGGGTTTTTTTTATTTTTTTTTTTATAATGTGTGGGTAAATGTGTATGTATATATATATATATATATGTGAGTGTGTGTATATATATATATATATATGTGGGAAGGTAAGGTAGATTATAAGAAAAGGTTAATAATTGTTGGTGTATATGTGTATGTGTGTGCCTATATATATATGTGTATATGGGTGGGTGTATATATATGTATTTGTGTGTGTATGTGTATATATGTATGTATGTATGTATGTATATATATATATATATGTATATATATATATATATATATATATATATATATATATGTGTGTGTGTATGGTTGGATATGTATATATATATATATATATATATATATATATATATATGTATGTATGTGTGTATATGTATGTATGTGTGTGTATGT
>CAHIKZ030001294.1:0-55000 GCA_903632075.3 Acanthosepion pharaonis | reverse complement strand
AATTATATGACAGAATAAGCTTTCATTTAAATATTTTATATTTCTGCTTTTCAGTTCTTTGTTTTGAAATTAACTTTCTTTTTGTTTTTTTAATTTTTTCATGGACGTCATGGTCTTTGGGGGCTTGTTCAGAGACCAAGTTAATCGCCTTTTAAGCTTCCTTCACGTGAATTGCAGTAAAATTTTGAATATGTAAGAATTAAATATTACAGAGGTGGGGGGGGGACACTAGAATTTTAGAAATACCAAACTGGGACATAGTCCAAAATCAGTTGGGAACCACTGCCTTAGAGGCTGATATGCCGCTGAACAAAATGACCCAAATGACCGTATGAAAATTGAGATGTAGTAGAGTGTAACCACCATATAATAGTTTCAAGGCGGAGTGGGGACAATGAGACACTTGTACCGACCTTGGTCGGCGAGTACGTATGTTTATGCAAAATTGAATAAAATATGTATCAAAATGATATTAAACTTAACAATGTAATTTATTAACATTTAATTTATTCAGACGCTTGTGAGTTTAGGAAATCCGATTTTTCCCCCTACTGACTTCGTTAATAAATAAATTCTTATTAATTTCCAACTGACATTACTCACAGTCAGAGTTTGTTTTTCGTTTTTAATGAATTTTTTATATTTTTTTAGCAAATACTGGTACATTTGGGCTATTGGGATATATAGAAAGAACGAAAAATTTTTAGAAGGAACCGGAAACCAAAACAAAAAACAAGAAATGAATCTCTACTCCTGTTCAAAAGACTGGAGAGGAGTGTGAGACCAGACAGGCGAACTTATCTTCTGCGATTGAGAAACATAAAAACGTCTTTATATATATATATATATATATATATATATAAAAATATTTTTATGTTTATATGTTCTTTTTTATATAGATACAAATATTTAGGTAAATGCTCTGTTTATAATAAACAGTATTAACGACATTTACCGTCCCTGAATGTCCGAGAAATTTTCATAGAAAATATGCGTCCTCCGACAAAAATCGAACCTGTATCCTACAAATTACCGACATATAAAAATACGTGCTTTACCGATTTAGCCACAGAGGAGCGTTTCGGTTAGCAAGGTCGATTTTACTGTTTTTAAACTACAATTCTCCATTATTATTTTAAAGATATTTTTATGTTTGTAAATAAAAATATTTTAGTAAATGCTCTGCTTATAATAAACAGTATTAACGACATTTAACAAAAACGTCTTAAAAATAATTTTCAGACTTTGTCCATTTCATAATGTGTGACGTCATTTGTTTACATTTGGATACGCATCGAGCAGATATGAATTTACGAGAGAAAACAGTAAAAATGAAAATTTCTCGGACATTCAGGCCGGTAAATGTTAATACTGTTTATTATAAACAGAGCATTTACTTAAATATTTGTATCTATATAAAAACAAAAAGAACGTATAAACATAAAAACGTGTTAAAAATAATTGTTGTATTTTGTCCATTTCATAATATGTGATATATATATATATATATATATATATATATATATAGTAAATAAAATTTCAGAGTGCAGGCAGAGACGTTAGAAGTATAGAGTTGAAGTAGACATTAGAAGGAACCGGAAACCCATCCTTAAACAAGAAATAAAGGATAAACATCTACTCCTTTTCAGAAGACCATGGAGGTGTGTGAACTGGCTGATAGGTCAACCTATCTACTCCTATTGAAGATAAACAAATAGAAAATGAAATTTCAGAGTGTAGGCAGCGATATTGGAAATATAGAGTTGAAATAGACTTTGCAAGCAACCGGAAAGCCAATCCTAAATAGAAAACAAAGGATAGACATTTATTCATGTTCAAAAAACTGAAGAGGAGTGTGAATGGGTGATAGGCGAACCTTTCAATTATATGCCAATACTTCTTTTCAGAAGACCTGAGATGACTGTGGACTGGCCGATAGGCCAATCTATCTATTCCTGTTGACGATAAATAGCAAATGAGATTTCAGAGTTTAGGCGGAGATGTTAGAAATACAGAAACCCACCAGAAACCCACTCCTCAATAGGAAACAAGGAATAGACATCTATTCATGTTAAAAAACTGAGGAGGAGTGTGAACCGGTTAAAAATGTAGACATAGGTCCGGTATACATTAGAGTCAGAAATGAAGACACATACCCGCTTTACACTAGAATCAGAAATGAAGACACGGGCCCGCTTTACACTAAAGTCAGAAATGAAGACACAGGTCCGTTTTACGCGAGAGTCAAAATGGTTGGCATAGATCCGATTTACACTAAAGTAAGAAGAAAAAATTTTGAAGAAAGATATGCTCTATTTTTCTTTAACAAGATTTATCGAATATTCCTTTCCGTAAATGAAAATATATATACTGTTTAATAAATAAACGGAACGTCTATTCAAATATGTGCACCCACTAAAAAAATAACGTTTAAGTGATAGAATCTGTCGGATTGATAAATAGAAAATTTATCACTTCTTATAGAAATTATGGGTAGTTAAAATAGTAAAAATAATCAATTTGTAGCGATCCGACTGTTAAACGTGGCTTGAAGTGTACTTATCAAAATATTGTGATGGGATTGCATCACTATTTTCGTTAGGCTTATTCCATTTAATCGACTGTTTCATTCAAGTTGTTGTCTTTTTCCTGGATTGTGTATTTCTACCGTTTAACGGCTCTCCGTGTAACAGGGAGTCTAAAGTAATCAAGTTATAGTAGCCCCGGGGTGGCAGTTTATACCAATTTACTATATTATAATTTTTAAAAAACACAAAAAAAAAAAAAACAATCGTCTGCTTAGGGGTTCCATATTTATTGAAATAACATGGATTATGGATACCTCCTTTTTGTGCACATAGTTACATTTTTTCTAGGTAATTTCTTCAGAATAATCATTATATTTTTTATTATACATACTCGTTTCTTTCTGACACTTATTTCAAAATATGTAATGGCGTCAAACCAAAATGCATTTATTTATTTACCATCAAATCAGATGACACAATTTTCCAGCCATACATATTACATTTTGCAATGACACGCCCTAGTAGCTCCTCTTCACCTATCAAATAGTTGCCAAACATCCGAGATATGTTTATTAAAAAGTTCTAATATCGTGTAGTGAATTGTATAAATATATGTTGTGTTATTCATATTTAAATTTATTTAATAATGTTGTATGTATGTAATAATGCATTATGAGTGTTTATTATTTTTCACTTACATAGTAGTTGGAATAGAATATGCAAGTTAGGCGGATTGAAGGTGTATTGGAAACAAATACTGAATTTCCTATTAAAATTTCCGTAAAAACAGAAAAACTGCCCTAGCAAAAGAATCTCTAGTCTAATTTTAACACTGCACACGCCAGGGGTTCAAGATCCAATGTATCCTTAAATTGTTTGGCGTATTATGTAGCGTTTAAGTTGTATTTCGGCAACAAGCACAGACATACAAGGTTAGATTTTTAGTAATTTATAGATTGTGCTGAGTGTATTTGCAATCTTGCTGTTTCAAATCAGAGGTGTACTTGTGTACCCCCCACTTTTTTTTGCTTTCGCGTATTATACACAAGGAAATACAGTAAGGTATCGGATGCTGAATCAAGTGGCAAAACACGAGAGATTGATCATCATTTCTCTTTTTAAAAGTTAATGAAAAATAAATTGAATTCAAATAAGAAGTAGAAGATTGATATTTCAATCGTTCTATTCATCAAGAAATGACTTACATCTCTCGATGAGCCAAGCTTATAAAGGAAAATCCAGATAGCAACTGGTGGAAATCGCTCCCCACTCTCACATTTAGGTAATGTCAAAAAGAAAGAGGGAGGGAGGGAGGGAGGTAGGATGATACTTCGATTGGGAGATTGCAGATTTTGAAGATCATAGAACAACCTCTTAATTGCTATTGTTTAATGTCATGACCTTTAAGGGCGTAGGCGATAATATTCTCCAAAGAATTATCTATCTGTGAATTGCCATGGATTCTTGGGAAACATGGTGGATTGCTTTCTCGTTTCCTTCACTACTGTTTGAAATTTAGAGTTTTTCTTCTTTTAGACTGTAGACCAGAGTATGAGGATAATCTCCATCCAGCAGCAAGGTGTCTGATTGGAAGATTGGAGGTTTTGGGGATCATGGAACCACTTCTTAATTGATGTTGTTTCCAGGGTGGTAGCAATTGTTACGGTCCTGGCTATAGGAAAATAGAGAACACAAAAAAAAGAAAAAAATTACGTTGAATGTATAAAACTACATTTTTATGGTAAAAATACAAGCGATACATTTTTATATAAAAAAAACTTACCAATAATACATATTTATAGTAAAATTACCAACAATAAATTTTATTTGTAGTTAAAGGCATACAGTTGCTTTCATTTAGCTGACGTCATAAAATTAGGAAAGTTTCGGCATTAAATAACCCATACAGGTGTTGATATGCCGCTAAACAAAATCAACCAATCAACCAACATGAAAGAACTCTTTCATGACATTCATCCATATAATATCCTACAATTTGTTAAAGAAATCATACTATATTCCAAAATATAACTTCAACAAAACTACAACATAAAACACACCTATCACCGCCACTTGTACTTATGTCCACACAAATATGTATATGGACAAACATGGTAGATGCATAAAAGCTGAGTATCATCTACCATGTATTAAATTGTGAAAGCAGAATAATATATATAATATTTTTATTACTTCAAAGCTCCTAGAAAATTCAATTTCTGCATTAAATGACCCATTATGAGTTGATATGCCGTTAAACAAAAAAATCAAATCAAATCTACATACAACGTTTCGAACTTTATACACTCCGAACTTTATACATCTTCATCATCTTTGAGGGATTTTTAAACGAATTCTTTCTTCATTCCTTGAGGCAGGAATTAACTAGTACTCAGGTTCAGGGATTCGGCCTAATGGCCCCATCCCTTAGGCAGCACCTCACCCATCTTATTAGAAGGAGTGGTTACGATTCATCCTTGACAGCTGAAACTCATTTTGGCGCTAAGTCCAACGTACACATGGGTATTTCATTTTTAATTAGGCTTTGTGCTATATTTGGTTTGTGTGGGTAAGCGATTAAATATTTCTTGTGTTACTTAATTTTTCCCCAGGTCTATTCACTTGACCAAAAAATATAAGCGTTCCCCTCAACCCGACACAGAGATTAAACTCAAAACTGCCAAGAGATTGATTCTGTTTAAGCAGTATTTCAATCTATTGGGCCATGGACAAGAGACACAAGATTGAATAGACTACAATGTATTAACGGATACGTGGTATACCCCAAGTATAGTAAGAGGAATGAGAAATATCTACCTCTGTTGATTCAATAAAGGGTTTGGTCAATAATTACTCAAAGGTTACCGAGGATGACTGACACCTGAAGAAGGCCAGACGATACAATAATCGAAACTTTGTGAGTAAAATAAACAAGATCAGAATAGTAAATAATATAAGAAAGATATCTGAAGAAGGCGAAAAGATACAACGAGTGAAACGATATGAGTATAACAATCAAAATGAGCATACTGGCTCGAATAGCAAAGCATATCATACGTAGGACACCTGAAGAAGCTCGCACGGTTCAACGACAGAAAGAATGTGAGTATACAAACATAAGATGAGCATAATCGTTTCAAAAGAAAAGCATATAATAAGACAGTCACCTGAAGAAGTTCGCACGGTTCAACGACTGAAAGAATATGAGTATACAAAAATAAGATGAGCATGCTCGTTTGAAAAGAAAAGCATATAATAAGACAGTCACCTGAACTATTTCGAACGGTTTAACGGCTGAAAGAATGTGCGTATACAAAAATAAGATGAACATGCTCCTTTGAAAAGAAAAGCATACAATAAGACAGTCACATGAAAAATTTTAGACGGTTTACCCGCTGATAGAATGTGAGTATACAAAAATAAGATGAACATGCTCCTTTGAAAAGAAAAGCATATAATAAGACAGTCACCTGAACTATTTCGGACGGTTTAACGGCTGAAAGAATGTGCGTATACAAAAATAAGATGAGCATGCTCCTTTGAAAAGAAGAGCATACAATGAGACAGTCGTATGAAAAGATTGGACGGTTTAACGGCTGAAAGAATGTGAGTATACAAAAATAAGATGAGCATGCTCCTTTCAAATTGTTGTGGTAGGATCCACCTAATTTGCATAGTGGAGTACCGACCATATAAATATGGTTGGTACCGGGAAGAAAGGGAAGAATCAAGAGATTCACTCACAGTCGAACTCTCAGCATTTTGCAGTGAGGGACCCGGACGAGGCTTTGCCGAGAGGTAGGGTTTCGTCCGGGGTGGTAGACAGGCCTTGAACCCGTCTAGGTGGGTTCAGAAAGGCCATATTTTTGGCCGAGCCTACGGGCTCGGAGATACCCACTTTAAACCGGCCTTGTGCCACATTTTATCCTTCGTGGGTGGATATACAGGAATCAAGAGATTCAACCAGAGACTCTGCCCGACTGCGACTCAGTCAACACATTCTCCAGGAACGGTCTTACCAGGAATATACAAAAGACTATATGTAAATATTGTGTACACTTTCTTGTTTCAATACATTTTGTTTTAAGTACACTTTTTGTGTCGCATTATTATTCCATGCATTAGTCAAGTTTCAACAATGGCGACGAGGTAGAAAAAACTATACGAAAAAAAAAAGAATTGATAATTGATAGCCTTCAACAATTGGGACAAGTCATTGAAGAACCCAGGCTGAAGGAAAAAATTATTAATTAAAAGTCCAACATCTAATGGAACGGCGAAGGATTCTGAATTTCTGGATATTTAGAACTCGTTAAAGGACGACTAAGCATAAAGGAACGTTCACTCAGAAAAATTTGAAAGGTGTCGTAAACGAATAACGGTGATTAAAAAAAAACAAAATGCACGGAATTAAAAGGCGCACAAATACATCGTGTCGACTTTGAAAGGTAACGAATTTTTAAAAAAAAAAATTTTTTTTTTTTGGTTGCTCAACAATATTTTATAAAGCAAGACATAAAATAAAAAAGTTGTAAGTGTTTTGATTTTTTTGGTTAGTTTATATTATATTCGTGGATACACAAATTATTCTTTGTTGCATGAACACTATCAGCTAAAGATGGATGAATTATCCAAAGTCATATCTGAATTATTCAAATCCCAGCAGTTGAGTCAGCAACATCAAAGTGAACAGTTTGCCTTATTAATAAAACCACAACAGATAGCAGAGCAAAAATATCAAAAAATCAAGAAAAAAAAATATCAAGAAAAAGCAAGAGGAAAGACAGCAAAAAAATATCAAGAAAAGCAAGAGGAAAGACAGCAAAAATATCAAGAAAAGCAAGAGGAAAGACAGGAAAAGCAACAGGAAGAAAAGACTGGGAAAACAGGAAGAAATGCAGATCAAGGTTTTAGAAATTCAAAAGTTAACACTGGAGAAATTAAACAACAATCAGGCAAATGAAGGAAATTCTTCATATTCTAATAACATCATATTTAATTCGCAGGAAACTTTCAACTATGTGCCAGACGAAGAAAAAACGTTTGAAGCGTACTTTAAACGATATGAAGATATTTTCTACACAGACTGTGAAAACTGGTCGAATTCAAGAAAAGTCAGTCTATTACCAAGAAAGCTAGGTACAGCAGAACATAGCAAATTTGTAAATTTTATTCTACCGAGAAGAACAAATAAATTGGAATTCTCGGAAACAGTGAAATTGCTAAATGAGTTGTTTGGCGCAAATATGTCGCTTTGGCATAAGCGATGGTTATGCATGAATGTCGCTAAATCCAACGATCAGGATTACTTAACATATGCATCTATAGTGAATAGACATTGTGACAATTTCAGATTGGCAGAGATTACGGTTGAAGAATTCAAGTGTTTAATTTTTGCTCAAAGACTGGTATCCAGTAAGAGTGCCGAAATAAGACGTAGAGTTTTGTCTAAACTCGAATCTGAACAAAACCTTACCCTGCAAAAGTTAGCAGAGGAGTGTCAGCGGGCCGTAAGTTTAAAGAAAGAGTCTCAAAAAATCGAAGAAGCTGGCATTGCTTATATTAAAAAATTAAAAAACAGTCAAATTACCCATCATCAAAAATTGGAGTAAAAATTCGGCGTATTTTAAAATAGACAAGAAAAATTAAATGAAAAGAACGAGGAGAAAAAAAAGGTTCCACCATATAATTGTAGACACGGTGCAACGAAAGACACTGGGAGGTAAATTGCCCATATAGAAATAAAAAATGTTTCGTGTGCCACAAGAATGGTCACAAAGGGTCGTGTTGTAAAACGAAAAAAAAAAGTCAATAGCCGAATTAGACAAACAAATTCAAATATCAAATCAGATAGAGATTTGAGGAAGTATGTGACGACTGAAATATTTAAAAAAGAATATCAAATTTCAACTCGATTCGGGTTCAGATTTAACAATAATGAACTATAAAACATGGAAAATTTTAAAAAGGCCTACAATAATGAAGTCAACGAAATGCACTCGAACGGTAACTGGAAAGGAAATTAACTTCGAAGGCGAGGTTGTACTTCCCATGAAATTGAACGGGATAGTTAAAAAATTAAAAGTTTTCATTCTGAAAAATGGAGAAAACTTGATGGGTACAGATTTTATTGAAACATTCGAATTGTTGGATAAACCGTTAAACTCATTCTGCAGAAAAGTAGAAAGTAATACGCAAACAAGACAGGACATGAAAGATGAATTTAAGAAAAAGTCTAGTCTTGGAAGATGTAACAAGTTTGAAGCTAAATTTGAATTAAAGGAAAATACTATGCCAATTTTTAAAAAGAAACGTGACGTGCCTTTCGCAAGTGTAGAGAAAATTAACGAAGAACTTGATAGGTTGGAAAAAATGGGAATTATTTCGAAAGTAGAATCTAATCCATGGGCTGCGCCGATTGTGTGCATAAAAAAGAAATCAAACCAAGTCAGAGTCTGCGTCGATTTTTCGACAGGGTTGAACTCGGTAATTAAGGACTACCATTACCCGTTACCGAGTCGGGAGGAGATTTTTACAAGCTAAATGGTGGAGTTATATTTTCAAAAATCGACTTATCAGATGCCTATCTCCAAATTCCCGTCGAAGAGGAATGTTCGAAGTTACTAGGGATAAACACGCAGAGAGGGTTATTCAAGTACAACAGGCTTCCTTTTGGTATTAAAGTGGCACCAGCCATTTTTCAACAAGCTATGGACGTCATGTTGAATGATTTAGACTTTGTGTGCGCTTACTTAGACGACATCATAGTAAGGAGCGAAACCGTCGACGAACATCGAGAGTACCTCAATAAAGTATTTAAAAAGATTCAGGACTTTGGTTTTAAAGTCAAAGAGTCAAAGTGCGAATTTGGTTTGGAGGAAATTAAGTATTTAGGTCACATAATCAACAAAAATGGCAGATGTCCAGATCCGGAAAGGTCCATTGCGATTAGAGACATGCCGACGCCCACTAATGTGGCGATGCTACAGAGTTTTCTGGGGCTCGCAAATTATTATCAAGCATTCATTAAAGGA
This sequence comes from Acanthosepion pharaonis, assembly GCA_903632075.3. Classification (NCBI taxonomy): domain Eukaryota; kingdom Metazoa; phylum Mollusca; class Cephalopoda; order Sepiida; family Sepiidae; genus Acanthosepion; species Acanthosepion pharaonis. The sequence continues at coordinate 45,438 of CAHIKZ030001294.1, read as the reverse complement.
ATGTACAATCTAAGAGCTCCGTTGAATGAACTGCTAAAAAATACAAGGCATGGGAATGGACGGTAGAATGTCAGAAAGCCTTTGATGAAATAAAGAGAATGCTTACGTCCGACCTCTTTTTAACCCATTACAATCCAAAACTGGATATTGTAATGGCAAGTGACGCCAGTTCATACGGGATAGGAGCGTGTATTCAACACATAATGCCAGATGGTTCTAGAAAACCAATTGCACATGCTTCGAGAACTTTACTCCCATGAGAAAGAAGTTACTCCCAGATAGAAAAAGAGGCACTGAGTATCATTTATGCCATAACAAAATTTCATAGATACACCCACGGGTCATAAACCACTGATCACTATTTTGGGTTCAAAGAAAGGGTTACCCGTTTATACGGCAAATCGTCTGTTGAGATGGGGAACCGTTCTTCTCAATTATGATTTTCACATAAAGCACCTATCATCCAAAAATATAATTCATGCGGATAGTTTATCAAGACTCGTACCGAGTCAAGAAGAAAATTCGAAGAATCAATTATTGCAAATATCAGAGCAGATTATGAGGTGAAAAGCATGGTAAACAACATTGTAAGAGAGCTACCGGTTACACTAAAGGAAATTAAAAAAAGAAGCTGAAAGCGATGATTTCATTTTAGAAATAAAAAGCAAAATGGTAGCAAATGACCAAAAAAGTGCAGGAGATTTATTCAATAGGTGATGGAGTTTTATTATATGGTGAGAGAGTAGTAGTAAAAAAAAGTTGCAGAAAAAGAATACTTCAGGGCTTTCATATGGGTCACCCGGGGTTAATAGAACAAAAAGCTTAATGCAAAGCTTTGTATATTGGAAAGGAATGGATGTGGATATCGCAAACATGGTTCATCGATGTAAAGGGTGTGCGTTAGCAGCTAAGGCACCACCTATAGTACACAAACCATGGCCCAAGACGGATCATCCGTGGACAAGATTACAAATTGATTTCGCTGGTCCAGTAGAAGATTATTACTACTTAATAGTGGTAGATAGTTTTACAAAATGGCCGGAAGTACTACGCTGCAAAAAGCCTACGTCCAATACCACAACAACTTTCTTGCATGAACTATTTGCACGGTTCGGTGTGCCAGAGTGTATTGTGAGTGACAATGGTTCACAATTCACTTCTGAAGAATTTAAGGAATTTTGTGAGTTATATCAAATTAACCACATAACGACGCCGCCGTATCATCCGAGGTCCAGTGGACTCGCAGAAAGATTTGTCGATACTTTTAAGCGCGTTCTGAAGAAAGCCTCAGGAGTTCCAACGGAAAAGGCGCTTCAGCAATTCCTACAAGTATACAGAATCACGCCAAACCAGAGAACACACGCAAACATGGCACCAGCTGAACTAATGTTCGCTAGGAAAGTTAAGCCAGAAAAAAATAGAGTAAAGAATACTATGTGAAAAAGATACACCTCCGGAGAGAAGGTATTTTTCAAGTGCTACAAAAACAACGTTGAGTTCTGGGAGTGAGGCATAGTGGACAAGAGAATCGGTGACCTGATTTATATAATTAAAGGGCCGAAGAATACTCATAAAAGGCACCAGAATCAACTTAAAAAATGTTACGTTATAGAGCATGAAGAGAGTATACCGGATGAGGAGGAAGATCCCATTGAGGTAATGTATGATATGTTTCAAGTAGAACCTCCGCAGAATACTCCTGAACCGAGAAGATCCGGTAGGAAACGAAAGTTCACGGACCCATTGGACGTGAATCCAAAACGGAAAAAAATATTAAAATTAAGCAGATGGACATATGCATATGAAGTATGCAAATGGATCTACAAAAAGAAATAGCCATAATCATCAACCCATATAGGAAGCCAGTTTGAAATCAAAAGGATTCCAAGGCTTGGGAGGGGTGTTGTGGTAGGATCCACCTAATTTGCATAGTGGAGTACCGACCATATAAATATGGTTGGTACCGGGAAGAAGGGAGGAATCAAGAGATTCAACCAGAGACTCTGCCCGACTGCGACTCAGTCAACACATTCTCCAGGAACGGTCTTACCAGGAATATACAAAAGACTATATGTAAATATTGTGTACACTTTCTTGTTTCAATACATTTTGTTTTAAGTACATTTTTTGTTGCATTATTATTCCATGCATTAGTCAAGTTTCAACAGAAATGAAAAGCATATAATAAGTCCGTCACACGAAAAATTTTGGATGGTTTAACGGCTGAAAAGATATGACTATACAAAAATAAGATGAGCATGCTCGTTTGAAAAGAAAAGCATATAATAAGACAGTCACATGAAAAACTTTGGACGGTTTAACGGCTGAAAGAATATGACTATACAAAAATAAGATGAGCATGCCCGTTTGAAAAGAAAAGATAATATACAGTGCCTCGAAAACTTCGGTCGGTTTATATTTAAAGAAAATGAATTACAACAACAATGATAAGCTGAATTAAAAGACATAGTTTTAACCAGGCAAAAATAATGTCATCTGAACGTCTGAACTAAGAAAGATAATCCTGCTGTTCCATATTGAAAGGCATATAATAATTCAGATACACGAATAAGGTCGGAGAACAGAACGCATTTTGAATCGCATGCGAAATCATTGGAATGAACAACAGGGCAGAAAAACACAAAATAAACTACATACAATTTGATCCACCTTCAGGAAAAACTCTACCATTTATGGAAAATCCCAAAGGAAAGAGGTTACTATAACACAACTCCAAATCGGTCACATTATAATGACAAATTCTTATTGAGACAAGAAGTAACACCATGGTTTCCTACGCCAAAACCTATACACATTAAAATTATTTTCTAATTGAATGCATTAATCTTGACTCAAATAGACAAAATTTCTTCGATACAAAAACCCTAAAAGAACGATTCGAAAATATTAAAATAAATAGAATTAGTTGGATTATAGCTGAAAATATACAAAGATTACCCATTTTTCATAAATATAAACCAGTAAATCGGTTTTGATATAAAATGTATCTAAAGAGTTGATATGACGTGAACAATCCACTTATACTTCGACATCTGCAGACCTCTGGTTTATATTGTAACTTATTGGTATAAAATGACAATTGGAAAAAAAATCTTTGATTTTGCCGACGCGTTTCGTCTTCCGACTTTTTGAAGGCAAAAATGAAATCGAAATGTCTTGATCTGGGAATTATATTGTAACTTATGTTGAATGAGCCTTAGATATAATCTCAGTATGTGCATTGGCACCTACGCTTTTGAATTCAGTGTTGTACTTCTCTTATACTGGTTACCAATCAGGGAGTTCAATCTGCCTTGGGAGTGGGAGGGAGAACAGCTCTATTTTTACCTTCCCCGAGACTATTTGTGCGAAAGTGAATATAACGATTTCCACAGGAATTCGGACTCAGTTCAGCCATTTCTCGTTCCGTGCTTCGCAACTCCTAAACAGCCAATAAAGAATCGAGCCATTTAAATTTTTGCAGTTGGCTGAAGTAAAAATTTTATTTATTCTTTCTTTTCTTTTAAAAATATTTTATTTCTCAGGATTTCGTCCTCATGTTTGGTTGAAACTGTTTTAAAAGCGATCAAATGTCATGGTGTTATCGGCATAAATATTGTTTTATCATTTTAACATGGCACTGTTGATATAACCTCTTCAAATTCGAAATTACGTGAGAGATTATGTTAAACAAGACATGTCAAACATTTAGGCTTACGAGACATTGACTTTAAAAACAGAAAAGGTCATGTGGTTTATTTTTCAGATATTATTGTGTCTACCTTCAATGCTTTAAAGTCATCCAATGTACAGCAACATGAAACACACACACACACACACACACACACATATATATATAGATAATATATAGATAGATAGATATGAATATAGATATGAATATAAAAGATATGAGATAGATAATTAAAAAATTGAGATAACATGAAAAAAACTGATATATATATATATATATATTATATATAATATTTATATATATATATATATATATATATATATATATATATATCATATCTTTTTCATGTCTATCTCAATTTTTAATAGATAGATAGATAGATAGAATGTAGATAGATAAATAGATAGATAATATGCAACATGGGATAATAGATAGATAGATAGATAGATAGATAGATAGATAATAGATAGATAATATATATCTATGATAGATATATAATATGATATATATAGATAGATAGATATATTATCTGACCGAATCATTGAGATGAGTTGTTATTATTATTTACCCTATTTACATACGAGACAATATCGTTGGTTCGTGAATTTGATGACATAGTAATTGTGAGATCAATTCCTGGGCCGGGCAGTGTACATATGGACTCAGTGTAAAACGGGAAGAGTAATAAATTATAAAATTATAAATAAAAAGATTAAATGAAGGGTTTAGTTCAGAATTCCCTGTATGTTACCAAATCGATATACACCTATGGAAGGCCGGAGAGCACAACAGCCGAAACGTTGTGATAATAGCAACAAAGATGAGGGCAAGAGTCCGAATATAAATAGCGTAAATAAAGATAGACATATAATTTATGGTTTTTTATATATATATATATATATATATATATATATATATATATATATATATAATTATAATTATTTTTAAAAAATTATAACATAAATATGTTATAAAATCACTACAAAAATAGCTATTTTGTTTCAAACCCTCGGTGTCTTATCAAGTGATGATGTTGAATGTAAAAATAAATGGTTTTTAAAAAAATTTTCAAATTAATTAACGATTTGTCAGATTGTATAGAGATGATGGCTTATTAGATGTTAAAACTCTACTAAAATTAAGGTATACCGTATTAGGAAAATGATCCATAGGGTATTTAAGGATTTAGGTCTTAGGACTATAGTTACAACTAATGTTAAACAAGTGGATTTTCTTTTGTCACCCTAGACCTTGCTAACAACAAGAACCAACCATATGTGAATCATTTAATTCCAACCCAATATAAATGCATCAAAATTCCAATCATCCCCCCTTCAGTTATCAAACACATACCCTCTTCCATTGGATTTAGGATTAGCACTAACTCTTCTAACAAAAGATGTTTTTTCATAAACATCGTGATTTTTATAATTCTGCACTTAAAAATAGTCGATACAAAGATATCACTATTCAATATAAAAACCCTGTTAATTGCAACCATAATAAGAAAAGAAGATCTAGAAAGATCATCTGGTTCTTTTTTCAATATAATGGTTAAAACTAAATTATACGTATATTTCTAAACCTCATCAAAAATTTTCCCCAACCCTGAAACTAACCCATCTTAGTAAAATATTTAATCCTAATACCCTTAAATTAAGCTATAGTTTTGCTGATAACCTGGAGAAAATAATTAAAAAACATAGTCTTTAACAAGTATAGGGACTCAAAAGGTTTGACTACTCAACAGATTACCAACAGCAATACTAAATATAATAACACAAATAACAACTTATGTAATTGGAAGGAATCTTAATAATTGTCCACTACAAAATAACTAGGATTAGTTCTGTAATCTATCTTAGTAGTATTTCAACAATTGAAAATCCAAATATAAAATTTTTTTTACATTGGTAGCACCATGAAAACATTCAAAAAAACGCTGGCGGGGGCATATGCAATCCTTTAATCACAGTGAATATAAGTACATGACTTCATTATCCAAGTATTTCTGGAATCTAAAAGAAAAGAACAAAACACCTACGGTTAAATGGAGATTGATTAAGAAAGCCCGAACATGTAACTCCCTATATGCCCCATGTTACCTTTGCCTTAACGAAAAATTTGAAATTATTAGATTTAAAAACAAGGCTGATCTCTTAAATCAAAGATATGAACTAACAGTTAATTGTAAACACCGTTATAAATTTAACTTATTATAGGGGTCCTATACTTTAAATGATAATGATATGTCGCTGTAAGTTTAATAGATTATTATGTTTATTGCCTGATGGTCATCCTGACGATATGAATGTATATATTTACCTATGTATTTATTTATGTGTTATATGTGTGTTTAAAATTATATGTTAAAAGTATGAAGTTTGTATATAAAATGTATTTATATAAATGTTGGGTTATATATTTATGTGTGTGTGTGTATGTGTGTGTGTGTGTGTGTGTGTGTGTGTGTGTGTGTGTGTGTGTGTAAATATAGATGGTTAAGAATGGAGGTACGTTTAATATATTTGAGGGTTAAAAAATTTGATGTATATGTGTGTGTATTTGTGCAGGTGTGTGTGTATATATATATGTGTGTATATGTGTGTATATATATATATATGTATATATTAATGTCGAGGCGGTGTAATGGTTGGCAAAAGGTTGGCTCGCTAGATCAATTGCGACTATATAATTATATATGAGTTCGTTCCTTACTATATGCCCCCTAATTTCGGCTTTGTGCCTATATATATATATATATATATATATATATATATATATAAATATGTGTGTATATGTATGTATGTGTATATGTGTGTGTGTATGTGTGTGTGTGTAATGTATATATATATATATATATATGTGTCCTATTTTATTGTGTATCTAAATTTATATTTACGTATATATATATGAATGTGTTTATATATGTTATGTTATGGTATGATTTATATATGGAATAATACAACACAAAATGTATTAAACAAAATTTATTATATATAATATATATTTACAGTTATATGTGGTATATTCTTATATATATATATATATAATGGGTTGACTATATCGCATATATATATCTCTGGATTCAATTTATTATGTATATTTATTGTGTATTTACCATGTTTATATTTATGTATATGTATATATTTGTATATTACATTGTATATTATATGTATATTGGTGTGTGTATGTATATGGATGTATATTTATGTATGTATATGTTATGTACGTTTATATATGTATTTGGTTGAATGTTGTTGTATTTTTTATGTATGTATATATATATTTATTATATATATTTATAGATATATATTTATTTATATATATATTTATTTGTATATATATATATTTTGTGTGTATATATATGTGTGTTTGATTTGTGTATATATATATTGTTTGTGTGTATGTGTAGGTATGGAAACTTTGGTTTGTCATTACTGCCACATGTAGTTTATCTATGTGTATATATATGTTCATGTTTGTATATTGGTGCGTGTATATATGTGTATATATATGTATGTATGTGTGTATATATATAATGTGTATATATGTGTGTATATATGTATATATGTATGTATGTGTATGTGTATATTATCATAGATTTGTATATGTGTATATATTTATGTTTATATATTTATATGCATGTATTTCTGTATATATATATATATGTGTGTGTGTGTGTGTGTGTGTGTGTGTGTGTGTGTGTGTATTAATTTGTGTTTTATGCCGCGTGTATATATGTGTATATGTGTATATACGTATGACAGTACACTTATTTCTATAGGTTTTCTTTTTATCCTGTTTTCCTTCGCCTAATATATACTAAAACTATTATCAACTTATATGATTAAAATATATGTTTTTTGATATTTGTGGTTTTGGAATTTTCGTTTTAATATATTAAATAATATTATTTTTTAACATTTTATCTATCTTTATATATTTGTCATATATTAATAAAGTGTTAGCATTTGTTTAATGAGACTTTCAGTCTTAAATATTTATTGGTTGTGGTATCTGATTGTCTGTGTCAATGTCTGTGGATGTGTGTACATGTATTTATCGTTGTCTATGTGTATGGAAAGTGCATTCACTTTTAATTGTGTGTATGTATGTGGATGTTTTTTCCCCTTTTTTTTTTTCATAAAGGGCCGTGGAGATGTTCCTGTTTCGTCACTTTTTTGTGTGTATATATATCTAAATATGTCTGGGTGCTTATGTATTATAATCTGATTGTGTTTGTTGTTGTTTTGCGCGTGAGTTTAAGACCCCAAAATATATATAAAAGAAAGGATTAAAATATATATACATATATTGTCAAATGACCGGATATTGTAGCGTCTGTTCTAACGTAATTTCAACGAAGAAATAAATTGAATAACATATGTATTTCTTCTTTTCTCCTCAGCTATTTTATAGTTTTTAAACTTAATAGTGATTAAATTTAGATTTTAAAAAATGGCAGTTTTTAATTTTAATATCAAATTTTATCATATAATTTAATAATTATTGGTTAGAATAAATTATTTTTTAATATTACCCGTATTTTAAAGATCTGAATAGCTACTATAACATGATTTCGTTGTCAAGCTTTTAAATCTTCCTATAGTTAGGTTTTGATTGGTCATTCTAGCTTTTGTAACAACGTTTTCCCCTTACGAAGGATCGTTAATTAATTTGAAACTTTTAAAACCATTTATTTTACATTCAGCATCAGCACTTGATAAAACACCGAGGGTGTTGAAACAAAATGGCTATTTTTGTAGTGATTTTATAACATATTTATGTTATAATTTCATTTTTATAAATAAATTATATATATATATATATATATATATATATATATATATATATATATATATATATATTTTTGAATATTAAAATTATAACGCTCAGAGGCGACAGACTGTTTCATGCTAGACGCAATCATCATTTAATAATGTTCACTTTTTAAAGATTTATATTTACATAATCTATCTCTGATATTAAAAATATTTAAATATATATAAATATATATGAGGTAAAACTATATTTCTTTGATATATATGTATATATGTATGTATATATATATATATATATATATATATATATATATATATATATATATATGTATGTATATATATATATATATATATATATATATATATATTTGGTTATATATATATATATTTATATATATATATAAATATATATATATATATATATATATATATTTGTATATATATATATATATATTGTATATGTATATGTGTATATATATATATATATATATATATATATATATATATATAATTATTTCTGTCTGACTTTCTGGGATAAATGTCATTATTATTTACACTAAATTAACAGATTCACAAATATCATCTGCATGAAAAATTTATAAAGATCTGAGGACAAAACTATCGAAATTTTGTGAAAACAAAGTTGAAAATTGTTTCCAATTTGACGCTTTTAAAGAAAATAGAATTTCTAAAAGATTAATGGATTTATTTTTAATCCAACATTTTTATTACTCCATACGTTATAACAGTGTTTGATAAATAAGAATAGGGCGTCTATTTCAAATACGAAGTGTCCACTGTAATAACGTTTGAAGATATGGATATATACTTTGTGTTACATCTAAATTATGCTTAGTAAATCGCTATATATTATACTATATTTTTTATTTAGTGTTTGTAGATGTTTCAAGGCTTGAATAGACTTCATCGGCCAAACATCTACTTGGATTTAATTTTTAAGTTTAAATATCACTATATAATACAGATTTTGACAATAATTGAAAATTATTTGAAAAGGGATATAATTCTTATCTGTCCTGGAAAACTGGAAACTTTTACGAAAAGGAAACTGCAAGAAATGAACAGCACCAGATCCGGTTACGGAGATTGGACCTGTGACAATTTTATGGGACTTTATACTATACACAGACACAAAACAATCAAAGCTAATCGTCCAGATATCGTGATTAGAGATCGAAAAACAAAATGTGCCTTCTTATTGACATGGCATTCCCTTCAGATTGTAATGTATATTTGAAAATCTTTAAAAAGAACTATCCAAATACAAGGAGCTTGAAATCGTAATCTCAAAAATGAGGTACGTGAAGGCATCAATAATTCCGTTTGTAGTTGGAGTCCTCGGATTGATTGGAAAAAATTCCAATAGACTCATTGAAGGAATCCCTGGAAGCCCATGCCTTAAAGAAATACAAAAAATTGAACTCACGAGTACAACTCACACCTTACGAAGAGCTTTATCCAAAATATATCTGTGTGTGTGTGTGTGTGTGTTTGTTTTTTTTTTGTTTTTTTTGTTTTTTCAAAACTTCTCAGTAGAAAATGTCATGATGCCATTTCTGACCTTCTGGTTAGGATCCGGAAAGAAATGAGTATATACCAGAAATCAAAGGAAATAAAATAATAATAATAATAATAATGAAGAGGATGAGGAATCTTCGAAGAAAAATTAAAACATCGACCTTTTGGGGAGTTATAAAGTTTTTTTGGTACGTATAGTGATCTCTTCGGTGCAGACGGTGACATTGACCCCGAAGGGCTTCAAGAATAAGTAGAGAGGCTGATATATATTGGATGGCTATAAATTTATAATATGTCCGTCTATATTTATTCATTTGTAGATAAGACCATTTCAGCTAATTTGTGTTTGTTCAACACCCACAGGGCCAAACAACGCTGGGCAGACCTTAGGTACCGTTTTGGGGACAGAGCGTATAATCTGTCGTAAAAAATTAAAAACGTTTTTTAACAGGGTCAGTAAAATTTAAAATTTGAAGATCACTTGGGATTTCGTGCTAGTATAGGAAATAAACCCCCATTTCCAAATTCGAAAAAAAAAAAAAAAAATTTATCCTGAGTTCTCCTTCTTCTTCTTTGTTCCATGCCTCTTCATGACGTTGGTGATCATGGCTCTCCACAATTTCCTGTCCTTTGCTGATCTTAGTAAATGCTGTCTTTTTGCTAAACCTAATGTCCTAAACCCTGTTCTGCCATCCATTTACAAACGCTCGTTAGGTAGGGGATGTGTTGTTTTCCTCTGACCCTCTTTATTTCATTACGTCCTGTGAGTGTCAAATTTTCCAAACCCCCTTTCTCATTATGTGCCCTAGAAATTTCAATTGTCTCTTTCTGATGTTAAATGTAAGTTTACTTTTTGTTTCCATTTTCTCTAAAACTTCGTCGTTGCTCACCTGTTCAGTCCATGGTATTCTCAGCATCCTCCTGTAGACCCACATTTATGGTGCCTCAAATCTTATTATCTGTGAGGAGATTGTCCAGCATTCAATGCAACATAGGAAGACCGATAATTTCTATCATTTAAAGTCTTCTGTAGTTTTGCATCGTACTGCTGGGGGCGTGCTGATTATCCACACAAAATTCAAAATAGATGAAACGATTTCAAATTTCATTATTTATTCTTTTGCACGCGAGGAAAACATGAAATCTATATTGAATTCAATGTAGCTCGTCAAACATTTCGACCCTCGTATCCGTCGTCGTCTGATGAAAGATAAATACAGTTACCCTATTTTCTTGTGTATAATACGAGAAACTTTGAACAAAAATTAAAAGCAAGTAAGGCAAGTAAGTGGGAGTCGTATTATACACAATTACACGTTTTCAGAAATTTTTACTCAGATTAAAAAACCTCTTATATGAAACAGCAAGATTGCAAATACACTCAGCACAACAGATAATAAAACACAAAGTAGGCAGGTGTTGATAAATTAGTGTTTTTGCGACTTCTATAATCAATGTGTCTTACGAGAATATTTTGCAATACATTAATTAATGGTGGTAAAAAGGTACATATACAAAATAACAGAGACTGATTGATTTGCAAACATTTACTAAACAACATAATAAAAGTTTAATAGTTTCTTTTTCTAGAAGTAAATTGCATACACAACGAAGTTAATGAATGTATTTGACTGTGGCTTGCCTGTATAGGTGTGTTTGTGTGTGAAGCGCCCACATCCCTTTTTGCTTCGGTGTGAAAATTTGATGGCACACACTTTGAAAGGAGGGAAAACCGGAAGAGAGAGTTAATTAAGGATTCGTTTGTTTTATAACCACTGGGCTGCTGCTGATATTATGTTTATTAAGGTACTATAATAAAAATTGTTTACAAAAAGTATGTCATATGTTGGCAATATTTGTTCCTTGGGAATCAGTGTAATTTGGTCTTTGGTTTCAAAGACAGGAAAGACACTGAAAAATTGATTAAGATAAATAATAAAACGAATGCACAAGGATTGCCATGTTTTTGATAACATTAATGTTACAGCAAAGCATTTTTTATCCGAAAATTAGAAAATAAGTTTTGAAATGGAAATTAGAAGAAACGCGAAATGGTTAAACATTCTGTTGATTTCTACTTTTGAATATAATGAAAAATTAACTATTTTAGTGCAATATATGTATGGCATTGAGATTCTAATGAATAATATCCCTAAACGCAAGCTACCAATATGCCACTGGGTGGCATGCCACTAACGTCTACTGCTGGTGACCCGCTGTCGGACCGCCGACGTGTTGGTCTCTGCAGTGATACCACTGGCGAACCGCTAAAGGCCCACCGGTGGCCAGTCTGTGACCTGCCGGTGGCTGCCACTAGAGGACCGCTGGCGTTGCCATCGGCGGCCCGCCAGCGAACCATTATGACTTTGTTTGTTAGATGGTATAACTTTTTTTAAAAATACATAGAGATGGCTGCATTGCGCTGTATTGAATGTGATTTATTCCCTGTTTTAAGCTTCAGAAACACATGGTGTTGTATTGTGCTCAAGTCGTATTATACACAAGAAATACAGTAAATATTTAAGTTCTCGATGCCAAAGCATTTTTACCATCAATTATCCCCCTTGGTCCTAGAGAAGCTTTAAAGGAATCGCTCTGATTGATACATTAAGTATCTTTTAAACGATGATATCAGGCAATTAATACGAGGCTATTATATGGACGCTTCGGTGTGACTAGCGATCGCAGATCATTCATCAATATAGTAGGTTCGATCCTCAAAGAAGTCCTTACATTTTTGGCTCTATGCCAATCTAATTTAAGTTGGATTTACATAATTCTACGAGTTATTAACAGTGAGCTGTGCATTTGGATTTTTACGAGATAATTATTTAAATATTAATTTTGATTCATTGACTTGTTTTTTACGGTTTATCAATCTTTTACAGGTTATTTAAAGCCATAAAATATTTTTTAGCTTGTAAGAATTTTTTGGAGATAATAATTTTTACTAATAAAACTCCTACTAATTAACCTATAGCTAGGGGAGAAGAGGTGGATTCATACCTTTTCTCCAAGGGTATTTGCGCATAGGTGAATATAAAGAACATGGCTGGAATTGGAATTCGCTTATCCGATTTCTAATTCTGAGCCGTTATCCATAACACCACCCACACATCCAAGATTATAGCGGCTGTTATCCCTAAGCGGTTACCCATCAAGTTAATGATCAGGCACAACGTTCCTTACCTTCGATGATCGTACGGGAACTGGTGTTTCAACGTGATATGGCCGTAAACCATGCCATCCGCACATCCAAACTTGGTACACCTAAGCGGTCACCCATCAAAGTAATGACCAGGCTCGACGTTGTTTAACTTCGGTGATCAACGTGATATGGCTGTAACCTCTTCTTCTTTTCTATCCCAATTGTTTTGTTTAAACTATATATATATATATAATTATCGTTATTCTGTTAATCCATGTGTGTTGAATTACCGTATTTGACGGCAAATAAGACGCACTTTTTTACTAAAAATATCTTTTAAAGTTCCCCTGCGTCTTATATGTCATATGTAGATTTAAAATTCGCAATAGTCAGCTGAAATTTGCTACCTGGCATCTTAGATTAGCTTAGACTTTAGAGTACCTTTCATATACCTATTGTCATTATTTAAAAGTCTATTATGCAGATTAAAAGTGTTATCATTGATAATATTCATTATATTAATTTCATTACGTTTGATATTAGTACTTTAGTTTCACTAAAATTATATGCAATAAATTTAAATTATATATTTGTAAAATATATTTGTTTCATTAATATTTTCCTTACAATAATTTCCGATTGCTTTAGTATAAATACAATCAGAATTTTTATATCCTAATTATTACACTAAGACGTTTACTAGACGCAGGTTGTACAGATCATATAAAGGAAAATGTTTGACTGAATTTTAATGGTATCTGTCCTGTTTTTCTCAATTGTACTAATGGCTTGATTTTTATTTTATTTTCTTATATTTGGAATATTATAAAGATTTTATAGGCTCGTGTTCTTTTTTCCTAATATTTTTCGTTTAATTGTAATTATGGCTCGTTTAACCAAAGTAATACCTCATAAATAAAGCCTATGCTGTCCATATACTAATAATTTTACTAATTACTAATTTTTTCTTGATTTACCTGCTGAAATTGGGGTGTGTCTTATATACCCGTGCGTCTTAAATTTTGTTAGGGGACTCACAGTTAATTGAAGCAGGACTACAAATAAATATTAACATTGAGATCGCTACAGTTGTCTGCCAAAAATATTTTGTTAACGACCGCTAGATGGCATTGTCAAAGCAGTATATAAAGAAGAAAGCACAGACGTCACGCCCTTTTCTTTTTCTTTTACCCAAAGGACGACTTATTGATAAAACATGACTCGTTTCCCTCTGTGGAACATTTCAGTTTCCATTAAATCTCATGTCATATAGAACACAACACAGAATAGTACACAGCATATAAGGCCCTAAACTTATTTGACAATACAGAGCCAAACCAAATAATCGGCAAACATGAACTTCTGTGCCCACAAAAAGATGTAGTGTCAAAAGGACGATTTTTTTCCCATGACACCGCTTTTATTTTAACTACTTCTCGGCAGTGTTTATTGTTTTAAAAAGCGATGATTAGAATTGTAATAAAATTTAAATATATGAAAGTGAATTTATACATTTTCTTTGTTCTTGAGAATTTACAACAAAAATAATAAACTTTATTTATTAGATTGTTTACTTACGCTATTTATTATATTGTTTATTGGAATTGTTGACAAAACATCGATTAATTGCCAATTGATTCAAACTTTATAAAGTGGTTTCACATATTTTAATAATTTAGTAAATGTTTATAAATTTATGAATAAAAAATTGTTTCTATATTTATTTCTTTATAAATTGATAAATGATAAATATTGCATTGCATTAATATAATTGTATTTTTAAATGTTTTAAATATAAAATTATTCTTATAAATAACCCAAAAAGTGGGTCGCTGAGTCATAGCGCTTCTAGTCGTACTGAACTACCCTTTGTTTCCAGTGTTTGCCTTAGCGTCTTACTAACAAGCAACTACGAACACCAGCTCACGAGGTTCGAAGAAGCAAGATCCTCGCTAAAACCTACATTATACATTTGTTTGAAACCCTTTTAATCATTCATCTGATACAAGCAGGTTGCAGTGAAGACATTTTCTGAACAGGTTAGGTGCCATGTGTGACATCCATATGAAAAACCCAATCTGACGAGGCTATGTAAAAAACATGACTCCAGTTCTTAAAGATATGGTTTTATAGCAACTTCCGATGTTGGACAAAATGACCCCTTGGCTATCTATTCTATGTCCAAATAAACACAGAAAAGAGTGTGAATTCAATATGACCAAATGTCTATATGAAGACACTATTTCAATATGTCTGACAAAATTCAAGAAATACTGTGTAGAAAATTAAGTGCGTAAGATTGAATACATTTACAGTGATACTGATTTAAAGTTATTCATAGTCAGGGTCATAGTTCGGACAAGCTCCCACTCTGTAAAATGCTTCCGTGACAAGCATTTCAAATGGCCTGTGGCAACTAAGTCCAGTTGGATGTAAGAGAACGGACGAAGGTGGACAGCTGGCACCTCATAAGCAGATAGATTGAGCATGACAGCGCAGGAAGGAAAATTCTAATTTTTAACCTTCGTTGCCTTGCGGTTATATGCAAAGATTAAAAAAAAAAAAGCTATCGAAGTAAACCCAGAAAGAAAACCCGGAATGGAATCCTGAAGGAGGTAAGCTGCCAACACTGACAACTTTGCAGCTACTCCTGCAGTCAAGCCGTACCCAAATGTAATGCTCTATACGCCATTGAATCTTGTCGATACGGTTAGAGAGATAAATATACCATCGCCCAGGCCAGCATCCTGACAAAGTCACCCCAGTCTCGCCACCAAAGCACTGAATTTTGACCAAACAGGCGCTACCGTTATCTCGCGTGATAAACGGATTTCTACTAGATACTAATTGCCCCTCAACTAACCTAAGACAGTTTCATAATCTAATGAATTATGCTTAAGCTCTAAAAGTAATGAGCGAAAAAGGTTCTTTTAACTTATGAAACACGTGTTATCCTTTAGACTTGAACGAATTCACATAACCACCTTCGGCGTCAAGGTGTGAGCTGCTGCTGATGTTTCGTGTCCATACATTACATTCCTTTCTAATTCCATGTTTATCTAAAGAAATCATTTATTCAACACAGTTGACAAAAGTTTAGAACAATGTGTACAGTATGAGATAAAATTGATTTTATTTACAAACGTCCCGCTTTGGTAGCAATTACTCTCTAACTACCCTGATACAGTTGCGTTGTTTAATGAATTGTATTTATGTAGTGAAAGGTAGAGTGGAAAAGGCTCTTTTAACTTATGCCTACGTACTATCCTTGTTAAGGGGTCCACCCCTTTTTCATACAAGTGGACTCGCCCAGTGTGTACTTGTACTGCTGCCGGTGAATACTCATAAGAGTGACAGTGATACAGTGATACAGTGAGAGAGTGAGAGTGTGAGGTAACCGCTTTGTAGGAGTCACAGTTGCGAGCACGTAGACTCAGAAGGAAGTCCTACTTCGATACTGAATTTCCCAGAAACTATATATATATATTATTATTGCTACTATCCTTATCTATCCTTATCGCGACTGATGGTCCCGGGGTTGTTGGCATCCGACATCAAGCTGAACTTTGGCGCCCTTACAAGTATAATATTTTTTTTAATTTTCACAAGGAGAAAAACTGCCCTTAAGGACGCATGGCACAATGGATAAAGGCGTTGGTTAGATCCAGTGACAGGACCCAAAGAGTGTGAGTTCAATACCTGGTTAAGGCAGTGGAGAACTTGGAGAGGGGAATTAACAGGAGATAACTGATAACTGACATCCATTAAACATGGCACGTGGAACTAGAACAGTCTACCCCAGTGAGCGAAATAAAAGGTTCAATTCGACATCTCAACGGCTGAAACGTTGCAATAAATATGGCAACATAGATGAGAACAATAGTCCGAATAATGTAAATAGTGTACATAATACCTCATCTCGGAAATATAGACAGATACTGAAGGTCTGAAACGTTGTAATAAATATGGCGACGAAGATGAGGACAATAGTCCGAATAATGTAAATAGTGTACATAATACCTCATCTCAGAAATATAAACAGATACCAGAGAAAAACTGAAAATGTAGAATAACAAGTTTATTACAATATACAACTTAGTACAAGCTAAAGAAAACATTCATTATCCGACCTAAAACATTTTTCTAAGTTTTAGATCTGCAAATATTTTCATGATAATTTTACTTCAATTTTCTTTACAAGATCATTTTCTATCAACAAAATAGCCAAAGAATTTAATCTGTTTTGAGTCATGGACAACCGCATGTATTTATAAGCTTCAGTTTTGGAAGATCCCCAAAACATGACATGGCGGAATTATGGCACCCTCACATTTGATGGCGCCCCGGGCGACTGTCCCAGTCGCCAGTATTTTTAACAGACTTTGCCTATCACATCCTATTAACAGTTTAGACCATCTCCATCAATATACAATGGTAAGTGTCATTTTATGTCTCCTGGTACATTTATCCCGTAAACAATATTTGGGGGACTCACGTGAGTCCGGGTAAAAAATGTACAAAGGATGAAATTCAAACAAATAACAATTAATAAATGTATTAACAAGACAGGTTACAAAAGTTGAACTTATGAACAGTTCGATACAATCTTCAGTCTATGCCTCTGATATAATCACATGCCTCGTGTCTATCGGAGCGAAAGGAAACGTGTCTTGACGCTACAAAAGTCAAAGGGAAGAGAGGAAGAGCTTTTCAAATATCGCGCCGCCTGTGATTATCATCAGGAGGCGGTAATCCAACAAGGCTTTACTGACCTTGCAAACTATTAAGAATTAGCTCAAACTTCGAATGTTATCAAAGATGTTCAAACTCAACATAAAAAAAAGAAATAAAAGTAACGTTCGTAATAGTGGTAAGTGTTATCTCAAATATGGAAGACTGGTTCGGTTTCAAGTCACTTTGATTGTGATTGATTTTTATAAATGAAGTCTCGTGCCAAAGTTGGCCAAGCTGGACAAAGGGTACCTATTGAAACAAATATCATGCTGGTCTTCTGACCTCTTTTTGAGAAAGCGCTCAATCCTGACCGAGCGTTCCACAAATGTAACCTTGTACCAAAGTCTGTTTAACCCTCCATTTCTAAAGTGTATTTTTCTGTTCATAGTTTCCCTAGTCTTCTAGTGATCTCTGTAAACTTAACTTCACAAAAAATTTCATTCCAAAATAAAAATTTCGATAACGATTATTCAAAGGAAACAATTCCAGAAAAGTTTGAAATAAGTGGAAAAATCTTAACGTATAGTTTCGAGTGAACACCGTCTGATAGCGAATGAAATGCTTAGAGTTACGTCCCTTCCATTCATTCCTGGTTTGAATAAGTTATCTTCTATTTTAAACTCTCGATATTTCAACTCAAAACTTAACTAATGAAAACGTACACTTTATTATTTGAATTACAATTTTAAAAAAGCGTTCTTTTATTGTTACTTGATTTGTTTTCTTCTCACAAAACAAAAGTTATTTCCAAACAATTGAAAGATTTTTTACCATGATTCATATGGCAAATAAGATGTATTGCTACATTTGACAGAAACACTACATCTGAAAAAAGAAAGAAAACCATTCAGCTGAATTATTTTTATACCATTGTTCACTCAACTCAAAGCGCAAGAGCCACTCAAGGTTGAGGGTTACTAACTGAGTTTGCTTTAAGGGCGTAAAAGAAGGAGTAAACGGTGCATATTCTGAGGATATGTAGGATAAATAGAATTGGTCCAAGACTTAAAAAGGTCGAGATAGTAGTGATCGGGGAAGCATCCTTTCATAAGTCTATTCCACAATGTAACAGTTCTGTAGAGAAGCAGTCTGAATGGAACTCCCTCCTTATTATTGAGATACCAATGGAATCTTGATGAATCGACGCAGTGAACTTGATATGGACGGTCCTAGCTGTGAAGGTCCGAACTGTTGTAAGCAATGTGACTCATCAGAATATTTGCCATGGAAATAACGACAGAGTAACAAGAAGTTAGTAAAGTTTCGTCTGTGGGAAAGGTGTCGTAGAGTGAATAATAATTCATCACCCAAAAGGCCGCGAAAACGCTTTTAGACTGTCGTGGCTAGACAGTGAGGATTAAGCAGTTCCAGCTAAAATATAACAGTATTCTTGGTCTGATCTGCTTCTTACAAAGATAAAGTATAGCAGAATGAGTTCGGTAGTTTCTGGATCGGTACAAGAAAACATTTTCCGGTATCTTCAGCGATGGATCGTATATACGAGTCACACTTGAGGTCTGGAATGAGCCTGGGTTCTAATAGACGTTCAACACAGGGAGCCTAATTGAGTGTACAATCATTCATCATGACTGGGGAAAACACTGGGTTCGACAAAATAACCACAGCAATTTGTTCTTTCAAAAACGATATTGGCTCTGTGCCCCCTCTCCTCAAAAATTGTAAAGAATTTGTCATCCGTTGAGGATTATTTGAGAAAAAAAAACCTTCATGGGCCATTGACTACTTTTGCTCTGATTTTGGACATTGGACACAATCCATCTTCAGAAATTTCTTCATAAAGATATAATTCTCCTTACAATAAGAAATTTGTGACGATGTAAAACCAATAAAAA
The DNA here is from genome assembly GCA_903632075.3 of Acanthosepion pharaonis. Classification (NCBI taxonomy): domain Eukaryota; kingdom Metazoa; phylum Mollusca; class Cephalopoda; order Sepiida; family Sepiidae; genus Acanthosepion; species Acanthosepion pharaonis. The sequence goes on along the minus strand of CAHIKZ030001294.1, from coordinate 25,689 downwards.
GAAGGATGTCTGTTTCTCTGTGTGTCTGTCTGTTTCTCTGTGTGTCTGTCAGTTTCTCTGTGTGTTTGTCTCTCTATAAGGCATAGCACCAATTCTTTTACGAACGCCGAAGTTAAGCAACGTCGAGCCTGGAAATACCAGATGTTGTGAGCTTAGGGTACGGAGGGTGTAATGGATAACGACTTAAAATTGGAAATCGGGTTCGTTATATTTACTTATGCGCAAATACACATGGCAAAGGTCTGAATCCACCTCTACCCCCTCACTATGGGTTAATTAGTAGGACTTGTATTAGTAAATCTCCCTAAAATTCTTACAATCTGAAATGGCTTTAAATAACCTGCAAAAAGTTGGTAAGCTGTAAAAAAATCAATATATATATTCTTACCAATAATAAAAAATACTGTACCACTTGAACTATAAAAACGATTACATATACGAGAATCGTTAAGCATAAAAGAGAAACCACCCAACATTAATAAAAATGTTATCAAATTTAGAAGCAAGCATACTGAATACATTTCTTAAATAAAGAAAACCATACAATAACACTCATTGTCACGTGAAGAAGCGATATTTGAAAAAACGATGAAACTGATATAGCATAAAAGCGAAAAAATCTTTGATAAAAAAAATCACGAAAGCCGAAAGTACTCAGACATTGGAAAATTTATATTTAAATTTGCACCGGAAAACCAGGAAAATGGCCCGAAATACAGACAAAAATTTCCATATGCTCTGTCTCTGATATTGAGCACTTTATCCCATAAATATAGCACACTTTAAAACTATATTTCTGCATATATATATATATATATATATATATATGCAGAAACATTCTGTTTTTTGTTATTATTAGTTACTTTCTTTAATTAAATTCATTTTGTTTCTTGCTTTGAGAAAGTCCACATTGGACGAAACGCGTCAGCAATAACAGTTTTCCTATTGTCATTTATATTTATAAATATTGTCTTTTCTGCAGGTTAACTCTGAGAAATTTTCATATATACATTGTCGGACTTTGTCCATTTCTTAATATATATATATATATATATATATATATATATAAACACTGAAAGAATGGGCAAAAATAATCATAAAAGACAGAAAGAATTTTTTTTTATTTTAATGCCAAATTATTTTCTTTCTTGAGAATTCAAATCCATAAAGTGCAGAGAATAAATTTCTTATTTTTTGTTAAGAAAAAAAAATTATTCTTGACGATCTTCTGTCAGCTAACCTATACGCGTGCCACCTATCTGCCACTGGGTGGCATGCCACTGACGTTTACTGCTGGTTGCCCGCTGTCGGACCGCCGGCGTTTTCGTCTTGGCAATGTTACCACTGGCGGACCACTAGATGGTCAATGGTGGCTGTCATCAGAAGACCGCTGGCGACTGTTACACCATAAAATGTTGTTGTTTTCTTTCTGCTTCCAAAGTGAATCAGGGTTTTCTGGTCAACCTATTATATTCAGAAATTACCTTTAATACCTTATTAGGCCAATAAAAAGATTTTTTCCACTGTGTCTGAACACGCACACATATATATATATATTTCTTCATATATATATATATATATATATATATATATATATCTATATATATATATATATATATATTTTCATATATATATATATATATATATATTTCTTCATATATATATATCTATATATATTTTTTCATATATATATATATATATATATATATATATATATATATATATATATATAGTTTTAATACTTTAATATCTAAAATATTTCAAGTGTCATTTAGCGTTTGGTTTTTGTTTCACAATTCAGTTAAACAAAGCATTCTTTTTAACAATTCGTCTGTTTCAGAAAGTTTCAATAAATTTCTCGAATATTGGTTTACTTTCTTTTAGCAGGCAACAATAGCGCTATTTTCCAAATGTAACAGGTTTTTATTTAATATAGAAATCGAATGAAACGCGTGCCTAAAAAAAATATTAAAAAAACATTTAACGTACGGGTAGATCTATTTTTGGGAAGTTATTAAAGCTTTATACAATGAACTTGATCCCCATACATTATACAATAAGAATATTAAAGCTTTTGCGAAAAAATAACTTTAATATATAAAATTCACCATATAATTATATCAAATGTTTAATTCACGATATTTTACATTTAAAATCCTTCAAAATCTAAATCAGCAATCACTCAGGATATTTCTGGCACTTTGATGTTGAAGTTGGAAGTGTTGGACGTTAGGGTGTCAGTTTGCCCGATGGCAAATAGTGCCCTGATCAAGTGGGCCCCCTATATCAAAGAAAAATATAATAAAGAAACAAGTACAAACAACTGTTTTAGTAAAAGAAATATTGTGTTATCTATTTTGTTACTATCTGTTAATGTGTAAATTGTGCAGTAAACTAGTAAAAAAGCCAAACAATTATTTAAAAGTAATAAGAAAATACACACAGTAACAACCCCCATATCCTTTGTATTCCATTAGTAATAACAGTAGTAGATTGACCCGATGGCATATAAGCCCCTGATGGAGTGGTCGTTCTATATTAAATAAAAATGCAATAAAGAAACACAGACAACTATTTTAGTAATAAAAAGGAATAAGAACTTTATAAAGTCGTCTGCACACTATCAATTACTCAAGTCTAATGTGAGAGGACATTTTTATAAATAAAGATCATAAAGACAAGGTTAAGGAATTCGCTGTCTGATGAGAATTTGGAATCATACATGTTGCTATCCATTGAAAAGAAATTGTCAGACGAACTGGGCGTAGAAGAAATTATTGGCAGATTCAGACAATAATCGAGTGAACACAAACGATTGCTCTTAATATAATGAACTGCTCTATTGTGCTTTTGAACTATCTGTTAATGTATAAATTGTACAGGAAACTATTTAAAAATATCAGTTAATTTTTCGGTCGATCTAGCTCGGAGTCTATCATACTAGCCATCACAGTCCTGCATCAAGGTCAAAAGTTCATTAGTGTGCCATTCTGTTTCATAACATAGCTGGTCAATATAGGTGGTTGCTGGGAGACCAATCCATCTTGCTCCATGGCTAAATGTCCAAGACAATGGATTACTTGCGAGTTCTTGTTTTGCTCGCCAGCAGTGCGCATTTTACGTTCGTGTAAGATTATAAAAAGATCAGGGATGGGTCCATAAAGCTGTAATTTAGTTGGATGTTGTCTCCAAGAGATGTCAAGTATAGCTCTCAGCATCCGAGTATAGGTTTCATCAAGATTAGACTGTAGGGTTTTAGTTAATGTTCAAGCAATGGCCCAACACATTAACACCACTTCTACAGTGGCTCGAGAGAATCTCTTAAGGTTGTCTGGTAGATCATTTTCTAGGCCTTGTCTATGCGAATTTTCACATCTTTTTCAATAGAATTTATCTCGCTTCCTGGGTATGTAAAAGATTACATAGATTTTATTGATTCACCTGCGGTAGCTCGTATTATTATTATTATTTTTATTATGTCAATCGATGAATTACTTAAAATTAAAAAAATGAAATAATTCAATTATAGCATTCTGTATTTACGCTTGTGATTTACTGCTAGTAATATGTACAGAGGCATGGTGAAGTAATGGATAGCGGCTCGGAGAGTCGAGTTCGAATTCCAGTCAAATCCATTACATTCACTTACGTGCTAATACCCTGAGGTAAGGTCTAAATCCTCTTCTCCTCCGTCACAGCTATGGGTAAATAAGGGTATAAGAGTTCTATAGCCTTGGATGGCAACTGGTCTACCACAGAAAGAAATGGCAACCTATTGCGGGAAAAAATCTGCCTCGTCAGTCATATATCGAAAGATACATGATCGCCTATGTATCACGCATGGCACATAACTGACTGAATATGTACAGAACATGTACAGTATAATTACTTACCAAAAAATATCCATTTTTCCATAAAAAATTAATTGTACCCTTTTTAACATGTTTTTCTTTTAATTTTTATTTATTTATTTATGAAATTAAATGATAGCATTATAGTTGTGGGTAAGTCCCCTTTGTTTCCTGGCAACCAATATTTTCAGACCCAGTCCGCTATTGATGAAAATTGACAGAATATTGACCTCGAATATTAACCATTTGCCCGTTTTATCATCGATTTAGTGTTACATATGTCGATTGTATATGATTGTCATTCACACAACGCCTTCTTTGTCAACCATTTTGATATGTGATATTATGTCAAGATACGCTTGGCGTCTAAGTTCACACCAAGCTTTAGAGAAAGCCAGGTGAAGGGTTGATCTAAGATGACTCCCAACCAATTCATCGGCTGTCAGTCGTGACCCCGAAAGGTGAACACCTGTGAGCGAGGCTGCGCCTCATATGTGAGTGCATGAGAAAATGCTCACCAAAACAGAGCAATCTCTCTCCCAGACGTCACAGACGGAAACCGTAGGGATGACTTTCGGTTATAAATGACAAAGACAGGAATCAAATAAAATGGAAAGTTACATACAAAAATTCAATTCTCGTCTTGGCATTTTGCCGGGACACACACTTCATTTACAATGCATACTCCATCACTCACTATTGTGACATACCAGTAACAAATCTTCTTTTTTTCAAGATATCTATTAATAGGGTATACGCTATAGGCAAAAAGTTTGTAGACACCCTGTATTTCTTTAAAAAACACCTTAAAATTTGTTTTGTTTTTTTAATTAAAAGATAAAATTTCATACCTTCATATTCTGGCCACAAAGACTGTATTCCGCTCAGACCAATTGTTCGCTGCCAAGGATCTGTGTGCCACCCTCTGTGTGCCACCCTCTGAGTGCCACCCTCTGAGTCGCTTCTTTGTGGATATAATTGGCACATTAATAGGAAAGTCACTGACATATGTCCGAAAGTCTGCCTACTTCGTGGAAATAATCAAAGATGTTCCCATCCAATCCAACTAGACGGTGATCCTGTGCATAATGAATTTGTTCACGGAGGTACCCACAGAGGAGACACTATCGGTAATCAGTGATAGACTGGCCTCGGACTCGTACCTAGAAGGAAAGACCAGTATGCCAATAGATAACCTGATGGGGATGATGATTTTCTATAAAACAAACAACACATTTCGGAATGGGATCAAATATATATCAGCAGGAATACTTCGAAGAAATGGCATTAGAATCAAAAATACTAAAGCCAACTCTATATCCGAGATACGTAGATGACTCCTTCATACTCTGGCCACACCAGGAAGATGTCCAGCTACTACTGGACCATATACATACAGTTCACAATGGAGAGAGAAAAGGACAACAAATTCGCCTTCCTGGATGTACTAATATCTCGAACAATACATGGGTTCAAGGCATCCGTATACCGCAAGCCTATATTCACCGGATAATAACCCAATTTCAATTCCCACCACTCATAGAGTGTAAAGAAAGGGATCGTCCGCTGCTTATAATATCAAGCAAAAGTCATAAATGATATATGAACAAGAAATGGTCAGTATAAGAACTACCTTACTACCTAACAACTACCCTGGATACATGGAAGCAGCTTCGACAAACTGGGATAGAAGGGTGCAAGAGGATCACATCTCTCAGAAAACTGCCTCGGTCTGCATACCCTATATGAAGTGATTATCAGAAAAAAATATCTGTGGCCCATATAATATCAGAAGGACCTTCAAAAGTAATTCAGCGCTTCGCAGACACCTCTTCCGAGTAAGACCTTCCATAGATGAGAACATGATTTAGGACTGTGTGTAAAACAGCCCATATAATTGCGGTACGAAATATAAAGGAGAAACAGGCTGACCACTTAAGATAAGAGTGCAGGAACACCGTAAAGTCGTAAAGTAGTAACACGAGGAGAAATAGAAAAATCAGGCGTGGCTGACCATATATGGAGAGAAAAGGGAGATCAGCTCCCCCTGCAGAATGAGCTTGAAATAATAAACAGAGAAAATCACAGATAAGAATTCTAAGCATCAGAAAGAAAGATATGGAATTACTCCACCTTTTATGCCAATTGACTCTGCTTAACACCAATAGATGGCTTAGAAATCAGCAGTATAAATGAAAATCACTATCTCTCTCTCCCCTCTCTCTCTCTCTCTCTCTCTCTCCTCTCCTCTCTCTCTCTCTCTATTTCCTTTTTGCCCCAGGTGGCAAAACGTTACTTGTCTCCTCCGAGGGAACGTCGTATTCCCTGGCAAACCGATTTCTTAATTTCAACCAGACCACGTGGCGCACTCACATATTACTGCTAATACAGTAAATGATTTATCTGATTTTTATGAGTTTTGTCTGTCTACATATGATTATATCTTTATCTCATCCAGGATAATGTTAACCTAACCGTGAATACAATTTTTTTTAAAACCTTCCAATTGGTGAATTCATTTATTATGAAAGTTCTCAACTGGATTCATGACAGTCTTTAACAATGTCTTCTACAAAAGTGATAAAAAGGACGAAAATAATCGTGTGCTGATGGTCGGAGGAATAAAATCCTATTTAATCCTTAAGTTGTTCGGATTAATATTTCTCCGTTTTCACTGGTACAATGTGGAAGTATTGAAAACATACGGGCAGAAACTCTACATTTCTGACACAGAATATCAACGGTGTCTTCATTTAATGTTAATGTCTTTTTATTATGTGGATGTTCTCTATGAGATGAATATGAGTTAGATATTTCTATTGCACCCTGTCATATATATCTTACACTTTTGACCAGTATCCTTATCTTGGTTGTTTCGGTCGTTCTAACCTCCGACCTTATTCAGGTATCTGTTTTATTATTTGCATTTCAATTCGGACGAGCATCCTTATCTTGGTTGTTTCGGTCATTCTACCCTCTGGCCCTATTCAGGTATCTGTTTTTCCTTTCAATTCGGACCAGCATGCTCATCAACATTTCGGCTGTTCTATCTTCCGACCTTCTTCACGTGTCTGCCTTATTATATGCTTTTCTTTTCGGGCGAGCATATTCATCTTATTTAGTATGTTTTTGGGGTTTTTTTTTTTCATGGCTTGACAACATTTCGTGGGTCATTAAAAGAAGAAACATATTTTAGATTGTAAGAATAATTCATTTTTTTTCTGTTTTGGCGAATGGATATTTTTTGCGAATAACAATGATTTTCGCAAATACATCTATTATTATTTACGAAATAGCTGGAGGAGAGTGAGTTCTCTTCTCATAGGTTTATTGCCAATCCAGTCTAAATTGTTCAAAATTTTCTAGTATTTAAACCATAGCTGGGGAGAATGGATAGATTAATACCTTTCCAAAAGTTGTTTGTGCGTAAGTGAAATTAACAAACCCAGCTGGAATTTGAACTCGGCTATCCAATTTCTTATACCAAACTGCTAACCACTGAACCAATCGCACATCCGACAGCAAAATAATTTTTCATTCATGGCTTTGGAACTAATGTCCTGAAAAGATAAGTATGTACTCACGCCTATGTATTTTTGTAGTTGTTTTTTATTTAATTACGTATTTGTTTTTAATAAGGCGAATTTATTTTTAATAATATATAAGAAATATGTATGTGTGTAAAATGCACTGGATCATCTCGAGGCCGGAAATGCCATTTGAAACTCTGGCATCTGAACTTAAAGTTTTACGAAAGGTTAAATTTATCATTTAGTTTTTCAAGTCAATTTTTTTTTAAATGTCAAATTTTTAGATTCCATAATGTTAATAGGCAGATCAAAAAGTCCGTAACCTGACTGAGTTATTAACTGAAATTCTGATCCAAAATTCTCACTGTATAATATTCACCCAATGCGACCAATGGCTGAGTGTAAGTGATGCAATGGTTAGTGACTTGAAACGAGAAATCGACGAGCAAGTTTGCAATTCCAGTCGAGTTTCTTACATTCCCTTTGGCAATCATTGGGAAAGGTATGCACATATCCCTTCTCTCCAGTTAGGGGCTAAATAGTAGAAAAGTCTAAGCTGTTCAGCCTTGGTTGGCAACCAGTCTATTAGAAGATATGATTTATTTCTATGAAATAAAAGCCAGTTGCACATGACTAACACTTCCGTCCTGTAAAATCCTACTTGCTACAGAAATCGTAACAATAACCTATCATGTTAGGAATTGTCGTCCCTTACACCTCAGTGAAGTCTGCGAGATTTCAAAGAGAGATAATAGGATTAAGTGCATTGACAAGGAAAGAGATTATGTTGGAAAAATAAACACTGGTGTAATTTTTTTATATCATTATGGTATTTATTGATTTACAAAACTATATTTAATTTTAAACTTGCTGAAGGCATTTTCTAGATGCAATCAGCTATACAAATGTGATCTTGTGCCAGACTTGGCTCCGATAACAAATATCTATTACGATCCATGGTTCTTATTCCAGTCAAGTCGATTTGTTTCTAACAAAGGCTTAAAAGGGCGTGAAGACGTTTGTTATTATTCGTGTCATTTTCAAGTCATTTAATGGAAAGCAAGAAGAAAGGACTAAGTGTTAACTGTAAGAAGATAGAAGGCATGATCGTCAGTAAAAGAGGCAAAGCAAGGTGTGAACTGCGTATTGGAGATGCCAGAAGGAAGCAGATACAGAAATTTAACAATCTTAATACTTTAGTAGTAGCCAACTGAAAGTGTGAAACAGAAACAAAATGGCTCGTGGAAACAGTAAAAATATTCTCTCAGAAATTAAACAAAGTATTAAGGCAAATGTCTAAACAAAAAAAAAGTGTTCTGAACTGCTATATATCTAATCTCTTATATAGCCATGAATGTCGGACAAGTTTCTCACTGATGAAGGCGCGTAATAAAAGTTATGATTCTACCGACAACTGCCGATGTGAAAAGCATTTGAGTAACAAGGAAACCTTAAAGAAAACAGGAACAACAAGTAAACGTATACCTACAATGAGGAAGAAACAGATGGAATTTTTGTAAAACATAGTAGACAAAGAATACCTAGAGAATATAGAGCCTAGAGAATTTAACACTCACAGGATATATAGAAGACAATAGAAGCTGGGGAAAAACAGTGAGCAACTTATTTAACGAGTTTCTGTGAATCGATGACAGAACAAGGATGAAGAGATATTGTAAAGAGTCAAGCATTACTTATAGAAACAAAAGATTGGTAGTTGTGGAGAGCCATGATAGTCTACGTCCTGACTTAGCACATGAAACAGAAATGAAATAACAAGATTTATATTAAATATGGATAGCTCACTTACATATTACTTGTTGTTTGTGTTATCAATAAATTGATTTATGCAAAGGTAAAATAATCCCTTTTTATTTTTGCAAATATGATCTCTATTTATAAATCACGCTTTTAAAAACTTGGTTTGGCTTGATTTGGTTTGTTTTACGGCATATCAACTTCAATGAATTATTTAATGCCGACTAGATTTTTATTGCTGCTAATATTTTTGTTTCCAAAAATGTATTACTGGTAATATTTTTTTTCCAAAATGTATTACTGGTAATATTTTTTTTTCCAAAATGTATTACTGGTAATATTTTTTCTTCAAAAATGTATTGCTGGTAATATTTTTTATTTAAAAATGTATTGCTGGTAATATTTTTTTTAAATCTATTACTGGCAATATTTTTTTAAAATCTATTGCTGGTAATATTTTTTTCCAAAAATGTATTGCTGGTAATAATGTATTGCTGGTAATAATTTTTTCCTTCAAAAATTCATTGCTGGTAATATTTTTTTACAAAAATGTATTGCTGGTATTAAAACCTATTTTTACACTTTCATAGTGTTTTGACCCCTTTTGAGGGGTTAACTATTTACCCATAGCTGGGGACTTTAACAGGTGCTACCACCCCGTGTCAGAGTGAACCTGGGAACACCAGCAATTAAAAGGTGGTTCCACGCTCTTCAAAACCTCCTGATCAGAGGTCTTGCTGTTGGATGGAGTTAAAAACTTGATTTTGTATCATTTTTACCAATTGATATAATAATTGTTATTGATTGAATAGAATATCATGGAACTGCATAACCTTTGAAAGTTCACCCTTTTCAAGGCCAGGTGACTTTAAATACCTGCTAGGTGGTGTTGCATAAAGCATAAAAACGGGATGTCATAATGACAAGCCGTGTCTCGTTTCTAGCCAAGCAATGATTGTAGATAGCTGAAAGCCTTTCGACGCCGTTTGACATGCTTATCTTCTCCACAAGCTCAAGGGCTACGATGTCACGGGACGAATATTTGTCTTGTCCAATCGTTCGTAACAAATCATGTAACGAATGTCATGTTGAACAGGCACTCTTCAAGGTCATTTCATACTAATGCGGAGTTCGGAGGGCCACCGGGCTTCTATCATTGAACTTACGCTGATTCTGATCTTCATCAACGACCTTTCTCATGCCATCAGTTCCTAATTAGGTATTTATGCAGATGACACAACCACTTACTCCTGTCTTAGTACCAAATCCGACAGATACGACAAACTAAACTTGGCAGCTGTTCTCGAAGAGGACCTCCAATCAGTGGTTAACTGAGGCACAAGAAATGCCTTGTACATTTTAACGCCGCCAAAACAAAACTGCGTTCATTTAATCACCACAGAGAATCTTTATCTGCCTGCCATCAGAATGACTGATTCTACTCTCCAGGAAAAGCAACACTCTTCAAAATCTTGGCCTCATATTTTACACTGACATAAAGTAGAGCGATTATATTGAATCAATTGCTACATCTACTGCAAGAAAAGTTGGTTCACTGTTTTGTGTCAGAAAATTTTCTCGTTAGAATCCATCTTGCACCTTTATAAATCTACCATTCGACTAACCCTCATTCCTGGACTACTAATCTTCATTTCAAGTTTGTATTCTTACGTTTAATACACATATTTTTCTATTTCAATTACTGGCGTTGTTTATTTATTTGTGCCGGATTCCATCCCCGGAATCCACAACAGTCTAAAAGAAGACGCTGCCAGGTGAGATACTTAACCAATTCGGGGTTGGGTAGAACCTCAGATCAATTGTTCGAATGATAAGACCGTCCACCGGAGTTTTCAAAAAAAAAGAACAGGAACTAAAGAAGAAGATTTCAAAAATCTGAAAGGCATGAAACGGCAAGTTATTTAAAGCAAAGCTTGGAAGGAACAGGAGCCAGTTCAGGGGGTACATTTCTCAACATCCGTCCCTGTTGAGCCGTTATAGACTAAGAATTTGGTGCCATATATGACATCTATATGAAAGTCTCGAGCTGACGAGGCTATTCAAGAACATTACTCGAGTTTTTAGGTCAATGATTTGGTTTGTAACGATTTGTAGTTTTAGGCGAAACTATCCCTTAGCACAGTTTTTGCTATAGCAAATTTGTTATACTTGACCCATGCACCGAGTGTTTAGTATTTACTAATTCTACATCCTGAATTTTTATGATAGATTCAGGATAGGTGACATCACGGCTTTCATTCCAATTCCAGGTCATAGTTTCTACTTTGGGAAAGTTTATTTTTTTCACAAAGTCATGCGAACTGAATATTTTCATTCGGCAGCTTTTTAGTGGAGAAAACTCAACAATTTATTTCCAGGGATAATCTTGTAAAATCTGACAGACACGGTGAGAGGTCAACGTTTAACATTTAACAGTTAAGAGGGAGAACCGGAAGACCGGGATGAAGAGATGAAAAATCGGGAGTCTTCTGATGGGGCAAAGAGAGTTTCTCCTCCCCCCAATCAGCATGGTACGATACTAATGACAAGAATTTTTTCGTCGATATATCTAGCCACAAAGCAGAGCGCAGGGAGGAGCTGATTCATGAGATTTCCCGGGGGGGGGGATATTGCTGCAAATACAAAATGAACATTATGCAACTTCCACTGAATCGGGAACTGCAGTTGTTGATTCTGTTTTTCGTAATGAGTCACAGAACAAAACTTATCATCCGAATTCTGACGAAGAGAGAGCGCAGTAGAATTAGACCCGAAATATGATAAAAACAGTGGGGTTTTGTTAAAGACACTGGAACAAGAAATGCTATATTTATGCTCATAATGGTATCAGAAAAAGCAATACAAATGTAAAAGTATGTATAGCTGTTTTATAGATTATGCAAAAGTATTTGATAAAGTACGTCGCAAAGATCTATTTGGACTGCTAGGTAAGCTAGATTATTAAAATATTAGAATAATCCAAAACTTATTCTGTGAGCAAATCGTCTACACACAAGTAGAAAATGAATTCAGTAATTACACAAATATAGAAAAGGATGTAAGACAAGGAAGTGTCATCCCACCAAACTTTACCAAAATTTAACCTTTACAATGAAGCATTTGTAGCGATAGACAAAAAGTTATCTCCCTTGACTTAAAAAAAAAAAGATAACAATAAAAATTAATTGCAAATATTCACGAGAATAGAAAACAATCACGTAACCCGAGGAGACTCACGCAAGACATCGTTAGGCGGAAAAATCAATCGCTCTCTTTAGCTCCTGGAAGTTGAAGTATCAAGACGCATTCATTTCAGGCTCATGACAAACCGAACAGATAAGTACAAAAATTTATATTGTTTTTTTAAAGTAGATACATTCTAACTTTGCATTAAGAATATATATATATATATATATATATATAACGTCATCCACAGACAGACTGTTTCGCAGCTCATCAGTGTGGCTAGACATCCGGTTGCCACTAGCCAGGATCGAAACCCGACTGAATTGGTGTCAGTCGGAGATTCTAACCATTAAGCCGTCGGCGCACGGTAGGGGTTGTGTGTGTGTGTGTGTGTGTACAAAGGTTTTTATACAAAGACTAATGTTTTATTTGAACTTTACATATATTTCTGATGTCGTGTGTTTCATTCACTTTCTAAATGAGGTCGATGTTTCATATCCGCGCACAACATTTGGTGACCACGATGAACATCAACAAAAAAAACACATTTTAACAACCACCATATTTGGTTACTCTTACGAAAAACACATTTTGATTAACACATATTCAAGGAATTCAATATATATATATATATATATATATATATATATATATATATATATATATATATATATATATATAAACACAGAATATAAATAAATAAACAAAATGGAGAAAGAGCACCACGAACCGACAGTCCAACAAATAACAATTAAGACATCTGAAATTCATGCAAACTAACTTTACCATTTGGTTTACAATTATTGAATCTCATTTCTATCTGAGAAACGTAACATCTCAAATCACCAAATTTTATAATCTTATTGTGTCTCTACCTTCGGAAATAGTGTCGAAAATACATAGCAACATGTTGGATAAGCACAACTATGAAAAAAAGAAACTATAAAAAAAAGAAAAAAGACTTTAATTGAAACATATGAACAGACAAAGCCAGAACTGCTAGATAAATTAATGTCCACCTCCATTATTACAGGTCGACCAACAATTTACTTTCAGGAAATGTTGTCGATTGCAAAACGACTGGAGATAAGCAAGGATATTGAGTTACACAAATTTTTACAAGCGTTACTAGCTTGCATCGCCCCTGTGTTAGCAACACAAAAAGATTTAAAATCGTCCAGGTTGGTAAAATTGGTGGATGAATTAATGCTTTTAATACAAAGCACTGCTAAGATAAGCGCGTGTAACCAAATTCAGACGAAGGAAGTGCATACTAAAATCTCAGAAATACTTTACATTCTCAAACCTTTCCAAAAGGGACAATTGCAAAAAACATGTACAGATTTATTATGCGAACGCAGCGCGTTCATGTAAACACTGGTGCAAATGGCCGATCATAAAAAGAGACTTGATACAACAGCCATGTTTGCGTTCATCTTCACCAGAGCCAAACGGGAAGCTAATTGGGCGGACGACGATATCCCCACTCCCGAATCTGCCATTATTACAGATACCAGCAACGTTGGGGACAAAAATGCTTCATTCATAGATACCGGTACCAACTTATCTATCATTCCAAAAAGCTACGTCAACAGCTTATCAATGGAACCAACACCAGTTTCTCTAACTACGGCTACAGGCTCTGACATAAGCTGTTACGGGCTAATTGAAACCGAGATAAGCCTATCTATAACTTTCGACGTTCTTTTTGGTGGACGTTTGTAGTATCGGATATTCAATACTCCCAACTAGGATTCGCTTCCTAAACAATTTTAGTTTATTAGTAGATTACCATCAGAGAAAGGTCATCGGTCTCACAACATCGTGTTCAAAGAAACTAAAAACATTCAACGACTCTGTCAACTTATTCGTGAATAATAATACGTCTGATTTGATTAAAGGCTTTATTAAAAAAATATATCACAACATTGTATTCCCACATAGCAACCCAACAAGCACATATGCAGGAGTATATCATAGAATTGATACAAACAGTCACGCTCCTACATGTGCCAAGGCTAGATGACTATCAGAAAAGAAACCGAGGCAGTAAAAAGGGAATTTTCAAAATTGCAAAAGAATGGTGCCATTAGACCTTCTAATATGGAAATGGGCCAACCCTCTACACGTGGTTAAAAAGTCAGATGGAAATTTTAGATGCTGCGGTGATTATAAACAACGATCAATACACCATCCCGAACATTAATTCAATTGCTGATAAACTAGCCGAAAAAAAACAAGATTGAACAAAATCGACCTGGTATCAGCATCAAATCAAATCAAAATGTACCCGGGTGATATAAAAAAGCAGCACTTATTTCCTCCTCTCGGATTGCACGCTATTTGGACTAAAGAATGCAACATCTACTTTTCAAAGATACATGGACAAGACCATTCAACATGTTGACTGTATATTTACATACATTGACAATATTTCTTATTTTCAACGATGATTCTTCATTACACATAAAAGACGTTGAGACTGTTATAAAAATCCTGCATAATAATAATCTAAAAATTTCAATAGCAAAGTCAACATTTGATGTGACATCAGTAGGAAAAAAAGGGTTATAATATTAGCTCTGAGAGTATTAGACCTACACAAAATAATGTTGGTGCATTACAGAATTTTGACCCTCTTAAGAACAGTAAGAATCCTCGTCGTTTCTTAGGCATGGTAAAATCTTTTATAGAAAATTAATCTCAAACTTTAACAGGTTTGCAGTAATACTACATTTACATTAAATGACTTGGAATTGCAAACATTTAACGATATTAAAAGCAGAATCAGTGATTTTTCTGCCTTTAGCTCACCAATGGTCTGACTGTACTGAATATCAGTTTGATTACCGATATCAGTAATTACGCAATTGGTGCAGCCCTGCATCAAATAGTAGAAGCAGCAATTGGCTACTTGACTAAAAGGTTAACTCAAATTCACACGAATTATTCAACTTTTAATAAGGAACTTTTTGCAACATCTGAAGTTACGTTATATTTCAAACATATTATCGAAGGAAAACATGTTTTATTATTAACTGACCCTAGGCCTTTGTGTGGCGCATTCTGTAAATCCTGCTAAGTCAGAGAGACAACAGCGGCAATTAGTACTTCTAACAGAATATATATCAGATATAGGCCACATAAAGGGAGATGAAAACATTATAACTGACTGCTTGTCTAGACCTACCCTAGCAGTTATAGTAGATCTGTGTGACTTGCCAGCTATAGCTGCTGCGTAACTTAATGACACTAAGTTGCAAAAGATCTCGTATAAAATTATCAAAACAAGATTTTTGGAGCCTCATATAGACAAGACAATCAAAGAAATGTAAAATGAATGCCAAACTTGCCAGAAAAGCAAAATTAAGAGACATACAGACAAAGATTATAATTCAATAAATAAATTACGTCAATACGTTTCTGAGATTCTTAAGACATGTAAAAATGTTTAGCTAAGAGTAGACAGAGTTCTCAAACCCCTGGAAGCCCCTTACACTGGTCCTTTCCAAGTGTTACATAGAATTGACAAATATTTTGTAATTAAAATGAACAATGAGATATAGACAACGGTTTCCATACGTAGATTAAAGACAAACGTTGAACAGGAAATGATAAGCAAATAATAACTGAAAAGCAACCTCACAGTGATATAATAATGAATACAGAAAACGTAGACAGAAATAGTCATACGAAAGCAGTTAGAAAGTTTCTTGGTAAAGAAACAACCAATACCACTACTACTAGACTCCGCTACTAAGTAGGCAGGTTTGCAGCGATAGACAAAAAGTTATCTCCCTTGACCAAATAAGAATAACAATAAAAATTAAATGTTCACGAGAATAGAAAATAGTCACGTGATCTGACGAGACCCGCACTAGACATCGTTAGGCAGGAAAGTCATTCTCTCTTTTTGCTCCCGGAAGTTAAGGTATAAGACGCATGCATTTCAAACTCGGGACAAACCAAACAGATAAGTACAAAAATTCATATTGTTCTGGTACATAGTCTGTTGAAAGCAGATACATGCTAACTTTGTATTAAGATTTTCAAATATATATATATATATATACGAAGACTTTTGTGATTTATTTCATATATTTATGCTGTCGTATGATTCATTCACTTTTTAAATGTTTTTATCGTCGTGACATGCTACTATGTCATTATTCTGTTTCGGTGAACTGACTCCTTCAATATGATCTTGAACAGTTTGTACGAGATTATTAATTCTGTGCATCGTTTTGGAGATATTTATCGATGGTTATCCAAAACAAATACTACATCTTTCCTGTTCTTAGTTTTGTTATCTCCAGTTACATTATATTTCATAACCTAGGTTTATTTATACGGCTTTCATTCATAACCGGAAGTAGCCTCAAGACCCCCGAGGGTTATAACGCTCTCACGTCCTAAAATCAACATGCTGACTCGAATTGTACTATCTGTTCCGTGGTCTTGCCCAGTTAAGTCAAGCTTTGTGCCCGATCCCGCATAAGCAAAAGGTGGGTAAATTTTGACCAATGGTCCGAGAGTTCGCGCTCGGGTTCCCCACGTTAAATAACTGACTTTGTGTGGCGTGCTGACTCAGTGGGTAGACTTTGGTAAATACCGAAGACGTCTACACGGTCGCGGTCCAGTGTCTATGATCAATTATAGTATATGTTCCACGGACTTGACCAGCTATGATCAAATAAAACAAGATCTGTACCCGAACCCGCATAGGCGGGGGCTGGGTAAATTTGAACCAATGGACCGAATGTCCGCTATCGGTTACCCAATGACAAATAACTGACTTTGTGTCGCATCCAGACTCCCTGGGAATTTTTAGTAAATACCGAAGACGTCGACTTGTTGCGCGACTTTGACCAGCTATGAGCAGCTAAGACAATATTTGTACCCAATCCCGCGTAACCGGGGTTGGGGGTAAAGTTTGATCAGTGGCCTGAGTGTTCGCGCTCGTGTTCATCGCGTTAAATAACTGATCACGTGTCGCATCCTGACTCAGTGGGGAGTCTTTGTTTAATGCCGTAGACCACTACTGGTGTAGAAGATGATTGTGTAGTATCTGTTCCAGCGGCTGCAACAGTAGCCGACATTGTCAGTACCAACTTCCGCTGTCCCGTCTAACTTCAAACTAACTACAACCTATCACATCTCCGCCCAGTGCCTAAGTCTTCTCTCGGCTACATGATATGTGATAATCACCTGTCCTTTTCAGGGCAAACTTTAGTCATTACTGTCCTTTTCATGACAACCTATGTTTTCTTTCTTTGGGTGATAGCTGATAACCAACTGTCCTTGTCATGACAAGCTCGGGCTTTTCTCGCTACATGATATACGATGATCAACTGTCCTTTTTAGGGCACGTAGTCTTTTACCAACCCACTCGGCAATTCAAGCTTCACTGCCCTGCATGCCAATTATTGGATCACAGTGATTTCATCTGCCTACCCTGGAATACGACCGTCAGCTAATACCAACTCAACACACCGACTGTCTGCTGAGCTTCGGTATTATCCAAGCTGCTCCGGTTTCATCATAGGGCTAAAACACTGTTGGCACATCTAGGACCAAAAGTTAACTTCCAACACAACCAACCAGGGTATTTAAAACATCTCCCTCTTTTGTTCCGTTTCATTGTATTTTTGCCAATAATAAAAATGGCATATTTTTATCTAAACACCTTGTTCTAATTCTGTTTGCCTTGGTCTTTGTTACTTCCCCAATTTTAATGTTTGTGGGGATCGTTTTTTTTTGTAACACGCAACAATCTTCACGTGTCTACATTTGTAGTGTTAATTAATACATACTTACTGTTTGTTTATATATATAATTTTGTTGTTGCTTTGTTTATTTATTACCCGGACTCACATTCCGAGGCGCTATTATTGGTGTGGGAAATATATACCAAGAGATACGTGTTTTTCACCTGAACACTCGAACAGCATACGCCCGCTATAAATGCGACACTGAAATTTGAATATGCAAAGGACAGAAAACTGATCACCCACGTCCTCAAGGGCCACGGTACAAAGAAGAAGAAGAAGAAGAATTACGCTAACACACATTTTCTTAATATATGAAAGATTTCTTGTGTTTAAATGACACTGCAATGATTGCTGTTGAGGATACATTTTAAGAAAGACAATTCAGAATATGGATTCGGGTAAAAACTTTATCAGAGTCGAGTATCTGTTTATAAGGGGAAGTAACTCTCTTTTCCATTATTTTGAGAAAGGTTTACGTCATTTACCAAATGGATCATATTGCTTTGGTTCCAAATAAAGTCTGATTTTTTTAAGGTAATTATTGTCCTTTTTCTATCTTTTTAGAAAACATAACACCTTTTCGTAATGGCTTTCACTGAAGGCAGTTTCGAAAAGTTAATGTAATGACTTATGAAAATTATTAACTGACAATAAATCTACCAAGTACAAAGTAAACGACGCATCTGATTAAAAAAAATCTGTTATGGAATATTCTCAAAAAATATTTGAAATTTTATGGTTGCTTTAAAAAACTTTAAATTATTTTTTAAAATCCGTTTGCAATTATCTTCTTAATCATTCAACCTTAATTTTTAGTCTTATTGCAAGTAAAAAATGTTTAGTTTTTTTTTACCTACAATTCAAGACTGATTTTTTTTTTTTTAAATGTTTTTTAGTTATCAGTCTTGAATTAAAAACTTTTACTTTTTTATTAAAAAGTAAAAACAGTTAAGAAATGCAAGCAAAAATATTTTAAAATATAATAATTTGCGATGGAAACATTACTTTTAGGTACCTCAACTAATTCGTTGAAAAAAAAAACAGAATGATGAAAAAAGGCTCGAAACGTAATAAGAAATAAAGTTTTATCGTTAAAATATTTATGTTATTAAGAGGAAAAAGACTAAAGTATTTTTTTTTTAATTATTTTAAAAAAATTTTTATTCTTTTCTAACACGTTTTTTTTTATTTTTTATTTTTATGCATCAACGGTGTAAAAACAGAGCTGACTATTGAAATTTTAGCGCCTTTTTTTTTCGTTAAATAACACATTGATTTGAAAATTCTTGCAAAAATCAAATAATTGTCGAATTCTAATGAAACCTTTGGGACTTATTCACAAGGGAATTATTTTATTTTTGGAATTATCGTTTTTAGAAAATCTTGGTAAAATTTTTTTTTTTTTTTTTTTTTTACATCTGCTACTTCCCCCACTTAATTTCATGAAATTTCTAGAAATTAAATTCCATCCTCCAAATTTGTTATATTAATTAAAAAAACTAAAAGCAGGATTCTTTGGAGAATGTAAATCATCATTTTTTTCTTTTTTTTTTTTTTTTTCTCCAAACACTTTTTTTTAGTTCCTGAAAATCTGCTCAGAATCGTAAAATTAAAAACTTCAATGAGATTATTTAATTTAATTAGATAAGCTTTTGATTGCTTTTTTTTTTTTTTTATATTTCGATGAATAATGAATTTTTGCAAGAATTTTTCATTATTTATTTTTAATTATAATAATTTATAAAATTTCAAAAGTCTTTAAAAAAATTCTTTAACTTTCACCAAAGAAGAAGACTAAGCGAAAATTTGATAATATGTAAATTTTGTAAAAAGAGAAAACAAATGAATGCTGAAAGATCGAATTTTTTTTTTTTGAGGGGGGGGGGTCCAAACTATCCCCTTGCACTTCTTAAATTCTATTTAAAATTATTCTAAACATTATTATTAAATTAAATACTGATTTTTATTAATATGCATCTTTTTTTAAGAGTCAAATTAGGTAACTTACTTCACGGTTTCGCTAAAAAAAAAGAAAAAAAAAAAGAGCATAGCATGAAAAACGGCCTTAAATTTATTTGTTGATGATTTTATCATTAAAAAACTCTGTTATTATTAAGAAGAAGAAAGATCAAAGTATTTTTGATTATTTATTTTTTTTTTACATTTTTAATCCTTCCTAAGCATGTCCGAAATTTTAGTTAAAAATCTTGTTTTTTTTTTTTGTTTGTTTTTTTTGAGTCAGCGAAATAAATTACCATGAAAAAGGATCCTTAATTTGCTTTAAATATTTTTATTTTATTTTACCAGAACGGGAGAATTTGTTTAATGGTAAATTTTCATTTTAACACCCGAGCGTCATTTACTGCTGAACTATTTTCTTTCAGAAATTAGTACGCGTTTCCGTAAAGCGATTTATTTTGTACTTAAATGTAAGAATAAAGTTAACTTTCAAAAACATCGACAAATAAAATAATAAAAGAAAAAAAAACACTTAACCCTAATTTGAAAGTTAACTTTATTCTTTAAAAAAAAAAAAAAAAAGAACCAAAAAAAAAAAAACATCTAATCCTAATTTGAAAGTTAACTTTCTTCTTTAAAAAAAAAAAACAAAAAAAAAGAATAGCCAAAAAAAAAAAACACCTAACCCTAATTTGAAAGTTAACTGCAAGGAATTACTGTGAAGGGAGTAAATAGGCCCAAATTGTATACGTCCACCGACATAATTCAGCACTTAATTACTTATCAATAAGCCGGTAAGGGATGACAAAAAATATAGAAAAAAAAGTTCAATTTTTTCTGGTCATTAACATCCAAAAATGTAGGTTTCTTTAATATCTAATTGTTGATTTGAGTTCAGCATATACATTTGCACGGAAATAAGACTATTTTGGGAAAAATTTGATGGGATAATAATTCAAAAATGTGTTGAAATTAAAATTTACCTGTTTAATATCCATAAGGAGAAAACTTTTTTTGAAATAGACTTTTTTTTTTTCTATTTTGTTTATTTTGAAAACCAATATCCAAGTGAATTTTCCAAAATTGTCTTATTTCCATGCAAATGTACATGCTGAACTCAAATCAACAATTAGATCATAAAGAAACCTACCTTTTTGGATGTTAATGACCAGAAAAAAATCGGACTTCTTCTCGGTCTTTCATCAGCCATTACCAGCTTATTGAGAAGTAATTCACTGCAGAACGATTTTTGGCAGTCATAAAATTTGTTGGGCCTATTTACTTTCTTTTTTTTAAAATCATAACAGAAATTACTAGATATACTTCTGTAAAGTGTTTTTTTTTTTTTTTTTTTAAGAAGAAAGTTAACTTTCAAATATATGAAAATATCGACAAATAAAAGAATAACAAAGTAAGTAGTACAGTAAAGCATTTTTGAAAAATGAAAAATTTGAAGGGATATTAGCGCTTGGGAAACAAAATGAAAATTTATAATGAAGTAGAAACTTTTAACAAACTATTAAAAAACTACTTGAGTAGAAAAGGGACAAAAATTAATGCACAAACTTGGTAAAGTAGAAAGGTTGATTGTATTATTTAATTTTTTTTTAAAGTTAATCTTTTTTAATTTGTCCCCTTTTCTACACAGAAAGAAAAACCCCTCCCTAACCTTAACACCTAGCCCAAAAGTTAATCATTTTTAATTAATGCACAAACTTGGTAAAGTAGAAGGGTTGATTGTATATAATTTTTTTTTTTTTGTCCCCTTTTTACACAGAAACCCTTCCTTACCTTTTTACACCTAACCCTACAAAGTTAATCTTTTTAATTTGTCCCCTTTTCTGCACCTAAGGAAAACCCTAACCTAAACCTTTGTACAAGATTAATTTTAATTTAGTTGTTAAAATCTAAACTTATTGGGATTTTCTGTTTAAAAAAAAAACAATTAAAAACAAATGTAAAAATACAATCAACCCTTCTAAAAACACTGAGTTTGTGTATTAATTCTTGTTTTATTTTCAATTTTACAATATAAAAAATGCTTTATTTTTATTATTTAATTTGTTCTTTTAATTTGTCATTGCTATTCAAAATGGAAAAAAACATTCTATTGTATTATTTAATTCATTTTTGTTATAAATAAAACTAAACTTACCAAAAAAAAAAATTTACATTTCTTTACGGTAGTGTAGTGATTTTCTGCAAGGAAAGTCTGTAAAAAAAAAGTAAATAGGCCCAAATTTTATGGACTCCATAAAAATCTTTCCATAATGAATGAGGATTCATGATGGCAGTAATGGGGACGACTGACCAACAAGAAGTCCGATTTTTTCTTTTCATAACTCCAAAACGGTAAGGTTTCTTCATAATTTAATTGCTAATTCGATTCAAACATTTACAACGGAATTATGATTTGGGAAAAAAAAAAAAAGGGATATTAATTTTAAACAAAATAGAAATTTACCAGTTTTAGTTTTTTTTTTGTTTTTTTTTTTAATTAATTAAGCAAATAACATAAAGTAACTCCTCTGTGCCTTTTCTATTAATTAAATAAATACTGTAATTGTCCTGATTAATTTTCCTTTCTAGTACCAAGACATTAATTTAAGCACAGTGCTAGATTGGCTGCAAAGTGTCAGCATTTTACACTGTAGTGTAATATATATTTAAAATTTTGCATTATTTTAATTGCGTTAGGTGATATTGTTATTAAGGAAAAACTAGCTACCTTCAATAATTCGCTAAAAAAACAGCATGATGATAAAAGGCTCCAAACCTAATAAAAACAAATATTAACTTCAAAATGTTTATTAAGAGGAAAAAATAAAATCTTTTAGTCTTTCCTCATAATTATTTAAAAAATTGATGGTAAAAATGTTTTTATTAAGTTTGGAAGCATTTTTTATTTCATGGATTCCCATTTTTATTTTTAACATTACCTCCATGAAATTGCTGAAAAAAGAGCAGGCCATGATGAAAAATGTCTCAAACTTGATAAAAACAATGTTTTGATAAATGGAAAAGCTTAGTACAATTCATCAAACACCAATATTTTAAAAAGAATTTTGAAACTTTTTTTTTGTGTATAGATGCATGCCAGTTTTTGTAAATATGGACATCTACACACGACATTGTCAGAAAAGTAATAGCAATAATTATAGTAAATTTAAAGCCACAGTAACTAAAACTCAATAAAACATTAGATTACAGAGAATATTTGTCTAAATTATTAAGATTACTGGGTAGTAAAAAAATTTTATAAGAAAGGGTGGTCATGTTATATTCCTAAAGTAAATTTTGAACATATAACCCCCACCCCCATAGAAAAAATTAGATAAACTTCTGTCATTAATTTCAAGCTGTCAACACCTAAAATTAACAGCTACTGCCAAGTTAAAAAAAAAATGCATTTCCTCAAAATTTTAAACTTAAATAATGGTAATATTAAAGTAATATTAGTATCAAATCAAATTAATTAAACTTTAAATTGTCTAATATTCCTCAAATAAAGTTTCAGAAAAGTACATTTTATTTTTGAAAGATTTTTAATAAAGAGAATTACACTGCAATGACATTGCTAAAAATAGTGGTAAAAATTCAGAATAACACACCATTGCATGTGTATTCAAAATAGAAACATTAAAATATATATTTCATTAAAATAATTTCAATTTCATTGATTATTCTGATTGTGGCTACAAACATATCTTGAAATTCTTTTGGGGAGAAGTTCTAAATGCACCATTTTCTGATGGAGCCAGGAGTTCTTAAGGTTTTGAATTTTTTTAGTTAAATGATACTTTTGATTTTAACCATTGCTTTTATTTTTTTTTATCATTTTTGTACGTGTTTGATTTCATAAAATATCTAATTTCACCCAATGTTATTCTTAATTTATTTAGTTAAATATTAGTGAATTTAATTATTGAATTATTATATTACTCTTCCGATAGGGAAAAGTAGTCAAAGACAGTAATTCAGAATTATTTCCTTTTTGAATATCTATACCAAAAATAATCTAACAGTTGCTAAAATAGAAAAAAAAAAATTAAAATTCTTTGAAAAACACATTTTTTGTTTCTTCAAACTTTTTTATTTAACCAAAAAACTTTTCTTCTGAACAGCAACGGGATGAATTTCCAAATTACAAGTCTTTAAAAATATAAATAGTGTATTTTTTTTCTGTCCAATCTGAAAGAAAATATTGTTTTATTAAATTATGTAGGTACCTCCAAAGATTTGCTAAAAAAGTGCATACATGATGAAAATATGCCCAAAACTTAATAAAAACAAAGTCTTATTGTCAAAATCTTTGTTATTATTAAGAGGAAAGATCAAGGGTTTGTTTATATAATTTTTTTTAATCCTTTTTACAGAACCTTCAAAATTTTGGTTTATTGGCATCAAAGGGAGATTATAAATTAGTAAGAGAACTATTGATTTGGAAATTCTTGCAAAAATCAGGTAATTGTTGGATTTTAATGAAAATTTCAGGATTTATTCGCAAATGTATTAAATTAATTTTTAAATGTTTTTTTTTTTTTTTTTTTTTTACATCTGTTACTCCCCCCTCCAACACAAACACTTATTTAATTTGATGAAATTTTATGAAATTATTTTTTGTAACACATAATGTTTTCATTAGTTATAAAGTCAAGTCCTCAGAGAATTTAAATCATCAATTTCTTTTGGTCAAACAGAATGACCATTTACAAAATCTGCTTTGAATCATAAAATAAAAATTACAATAAAACTAAGACTTTATTTAATTAGAAAAACTTTTAATTGCTTTCATGAATAAAATATATTATGGGCATTATTATCTTACAAAAAAAGCTTTCAATATATAATGAATTTTTACAACAATATTTTTCATTCTTTTTAAATTTTAATTAGAATAATTTATAAACTTTTAAATCTTTAAAAATTCTGTATTAATTTATAGTGGCTAAGTGATACTGTTATTAAATAAAAAGTATATTTACTAATCATAAATGGAAAAGCTTACTACAATTAAATGACTCCCAGTATTTAAAAAAAAAATTGAATTTTTTCTTATGTGTGTGTGTGTATATAAAAGTACCAATTTTTGTAAATACTAACATCCATACATGACATTCTCAGAAAATAAGAGCAGTAACTATAGTAAATGTAAAATTTATTGGTAATTTGTAACATTTCCTCAACAAATATCTTCATTAGTAAGGCTATGTAGTCAAAGTATCTAAAATGTAATAAATCATTAGATTACTTAGAAAAGTTTCATAAATTTTAAAGATTGCTGGTTAGTTAAAAAAAGTTATATGGAAAAGGTATTCAAGTAATATTCTTCCAGTAATTTTTACAGTTATGTACCCTTTACTTAAATTTGCCAAACATTAAGCTATCAGTAAATCTGTCAACACATCATAAAAACACTCTCCACCTTGTTAGAAAAATTGCTTTTCTGTGATATTTCAAACAAAACTAATATTTGTTTTAACTCAGATTAATTAAACTTTAAATTAGTTAATTTTCCTCAAATAAAATCTCAGAAAAGTACATTTTATTTTTGGAATATTTATTAATAAAGAGAATTATGTTATATTGACATATATGCCAATATGGCCAATTATAGTGATTTAAACAAAAAAT
>CAHIKZ030001293.1:1535000-1541924 GCA_903632075.3 Acanthosepion pharaonis | reverse complement strand
TTAATCTATCAGTAATCTCGTTTAAATCATGCTTATGTGGGTAGATAAATAAAATGTCATCGATTTATCGAAAGTAATGTGTATCAGGTGGAATGACATCTTTAAAAGGTCCAGATTCAAGAAATTCTAGAAATATGCATGCTAGGAATCCAGAGAGATAACTCCCCATCGGTAAACCAAATTTTTGTTTATAATAAATATTATTATATTGGAAGAAACAATGTGAAGTGCAAAGGATGCATAATTTGATGCATTTCGAGATAGAGATAGGTAGCTTAAAGTCAATTTTCTTAAGGTGGTTCTCTAATTGTTTAATGCATTTATCAACAGGTATATTAGTATATAAAGATTTGATGTCTAAGCTAGCTAGTAATTTGTTATCTATATCAATATTTCTCAACTTATTTAGAAGAGAGCCTGAATTCTTTATATGTGCGTTACTTACGGTGCCCAGAATTGGAGTTAGAAATTTAGTTAAATACCTAGCGATATTATGAGGAGCTGAGCCTATACCCGAGATGATAGGCCTTAATGGAATGTTAAGCTTATGGGTTTTGGGGAGACCATAAATTTTAGGGACGGTGGGGTGGTAGTTAATAAGGGAAAGCCAAATCTTATCTTCATTATATATGAGTTTCTTATAGGACCTATTAAATTCTTTTAGATTTTTTCAGTTATCTGTTTTGGATAAGACTTGTTTTTTATGTCCATCGTCTTTGTCAAATTGAACTGAATTGTATTTTAATGAATATTGTCCTGAAGAAGGTTTATTAAACCGAAACGTCAGACGTCGACATTTCATTCATTTTAAACAACATAATTGCATTTAAGGATTTTTGGTTTGTTTTTTCCAAATTTTTCTTCAATCACAAAGATATAACACTTTATTCAAAGGTGAAAACAGATGAAGACATGCATATATATTTGAGAGGAAATACTTTATCTTTCTATTTACAGAACTTGAATGTGACAATAGTCTATTTAAGCAGTGAACTGAATACATTAGCAGATACAGAAAAAAGAAATGAATTAATGTCTTAATTGATAGTTGTGTAGAGGACCTCTTGAGCGCCCCCGTATCTCAAAAGGGTGATGAGGTCACAAGAGGCCCGCTAACATTTTCGAAGACGTTAAATCTGACAAGGTGAAACAACACAGACGACAGAACGAGGATATATAAGATATAAGCTAATTTATTCTAGAAAAGTAATAAAGGAATAAAGGTGGTCAGAACGGTAGAGATGCAGATGTTCCGGTGCAGGCATTGATGGCCGAGGTTGGTTGTTACAGGTGATCGCTGCTGGTCGTTGCAGATGATCGCTGCTGGTCAATGTAGTTTGAGGTTGATGTTGGTCGTTGCCGGGATGATCGCTGCTGGTCATTGTAGTTGGAGGTTGATGTTGGTCATTGCCGGGATGCCAACTTGACGTGTTGGGAAGGAAACAGGAGCTGGTGTTGCGATGTTGTTCAGGCATGTCAAAAGTCCAGTGCAGGCATGGCGTGTCTGCCGGTCGAGTCTGATATTAGTAATAATTACTAACGTAGTGTACGGGAAAGGTTATGGACGACGTGCAGGCAGACAGTAGGGACGGAATGCCGCGAATTGGCAAGGAGCCAGAAGTAAGAGGCGAAGTAGAGAGAGAAAGCAAAGTTTCCAACTATCGTCAAGTTGACAGACAAAAAGAAATGCGAGCGTAACTTAATACACAGCCCGATGATCGACATCCTGGCCACGGAGGCCAGGAGCCTGCGTACCGACCGTTTCAGTCGCCGACCCTATTTTTAGTGAGAAGTCACTGTCTTGTGGTAAGGGAGACTAGCAAGAGGATTGCCGAAGCTAACGCAGTAAAGTCTATCTAAAAAATGAGTAGTGCTTAGCTAAAAAAAAAACCAAGGCCTAAAAAATGCCTAGAAGTATATTAAGACTAGATTCGTAATATAACTAAACTGAAAAGGTAACTTGCTAGTCTCTACCTCGGGTTAACAGCGTGTAGGGAGCACAACCGAAAGGTCAAGGTCGAAATGACCTGTTCTCTTCCGGTTTAAGGAGCCAAAGAGGAGCTAACTCCGACAGCTGACATGGTTGTATATGATATAACTAGAGCATGAATAGTGAGAGAATATATAAAGCTGGTGTAAATGAAGATGTTTTGAGAGATTAACACCAACTAACAAGACAATTTCCATATTATATCCCTAGTCAGTCTGCCATATTTCTTACTGATTGAAATATGTATAAATTATAGGTTAGTGAAGGATAGATAAGTTCTGTTGTGCTACATGAGAAACAATGCAATAAGGAAATATTTACAATAAATTGTGCATAATTTTACAGATATCTGATTAGATAGAAATCATTCTTTCTTTTGAAGTAATTATTTTTCTTATTGCATTTGTGCCATTCAAAATATTTATTTCCAATATATCAAAAATAGCTGCCATATTAATGTTGTTTTTCATTACTGATTCTGACACAAAAAACAGTAGGAAAATCTCAATCACTGTGGCTGAGATGGGGATACACAACCAGTATACTTGCATTGAGAACAGTTTTGAGTCATTGCCAGTTTCAGATTTAGCACCCAAAAACTAATATTTGCTAACATGAAGCAGTGATCAAACTTTGATTTCCTTGGCAAGATTGACCCTCAGCCAGCACCTTTTTGTGTGTAAAAGTTACAGCAGTTATGGATGTCTGATTGAAGAACGATCAAATTCAATAATATGGTTGGGATTAACTTTCGTTGCTAGGGTATATTGTGACCAGCCTCTCGTTAGGGTTGGGCCTCTCTAACCTCCTGTCTAGCCCAAGTAAGGGCCAAAGTGGAGTGTTGCAATTCACATGATCATTTTGACGTGGGTCATGGAATGTTCAACCACCAGGATCTCGTCTTCACACATAACTGGTTGACCTCCCCACCACCCAGGTAGCTCATTGAGGAATTTCTACGATAAGCAGAGTTGCAGTCAGTGTATCCTGAAGCCCCACTAATTGTGTCGGATGTAGTTTAATGCCTTACCCAGAACAAAGAATCCGATTAATGAGTCTCCAGAACTTACAGGAACCAAGCCTTTCATTGGCAATTCTAGCTTAGACTAACTGATTAGCTAACCTTAACATTCTCCAGATCTTTTTTACTGCAGTTGCAGGCAGTTCTGAATTTGAAATGAGCCTCTCTACACTATTTACAATAATAAAGATGGAAGTAATGGTAAACTATAGCCACAGCTCATTCAGCTACGTACCAAGGGAAACTATTTAGCCTAACCCTAAACACTGCTTGAAAAGGATGAAACTCAATATTGGAAAAGTTTCACTGAAATATGAAGGAGGCTATTCTTGATGCTCTAATTTTGAAGAAAGATGTTCAATAATCTTCCCTTTTGAAAACTTTAAATTTAATCTTTCCATGTAAGATAGAATTAATGAAATTGTTGATATAGAAAAATTATATAAGAGAAAATATTTGTTATTCATAAATATGAAAGAATTCATATTGTCAACACCTGAAACAATGGTTTAAGCTGAAAATTAGCCTTGTTAAAATGATGCAAATTTTATTTATAAAGTGGTAGAAAGCAAAAAATGTTAAACTTCATTATACATTTTATAAAAATGTTTTACATTATGCTTTTGAAGATAGAAAATAATCGTGTTCTTTGGACTGAAAACCTTTCATTTATAGAAGTTAATTATTTTCTTTATGTAGACTATTTATAAGATATAAAATCCTATATTTTACAAGCAATAAGCGAAACATAAATATGTAAGAAACACAAACACGTAAGTAGGATCAGAATCACTAAAACAAAAACTTTTCTACAAATCAGTTATAAAACAAGATCCAAAATGAAATAAGTGGTTTCTAGGATTT
This sequence comes from Acanthosepion pharaonis, assembly GCA_903632075.3. NCBI lineage: Eukaryota > Metazoa > Mollusca > Cephalopoda > Sepiida > Sepiidae > Acanthosepion > Acanthosepion pharaonis. Next base: position 1,538,049 of record CAHIKZ030001293.1, on the reverse strand, counting down.
GATTTGATTGGAGAGTCAGTCAGTTGCTATGTTTCCAACTACATCCGTATGTTTATATTCCAAATGAACTGGCCACTGGATGCTATCCTGCGTAAACTGAAAAGCTTTCATTTGGAGCCATTCACATGATCAGGTTAACTATATATACACTGATTTTGGGAGCAATAAAAACATACACAGCAAAGACTCAGTCAGTAGCTGGACATGAATCATCCATCGATGAAAAACATTTGGATCTGTAAAACCTGACCAGAATTCTTTCCTTACCATTATGACATCTCAGTAAGTGACAACTATCTATCATGTCATTCAATGGAATATCCACGCAACTCGAGAAAATATTCATAAACTATGGAAAAAATGAAGTATGATCATTTATCTGTAAGTACATTTCCTTTTGAACTATGTTTAAAAAAAAGAAAAAAATTTAATTTATAGGAAGAGTTGTTTCCTTAGTGTAATAAATTTGAATTAATATTTAGGGCATGCTTATATTCCATCTGTTACCAATTTTACAAAATAAAACAAAAACTCACTTTAAATAATTTAAATGATTTTCTTTTATTATTTTGTTTTATTCCGTAAAAAATAATTTAAAAAGTTTTTAGATTTTTTAACATTGGTATGGTCATGATCATCAAACCTTGATTATAACACTCAAAAAAAAAAAAATGAAATTTATCAAAAAGTATTTGTCCTGGAGAATGGTTTCAAAATAATTAATCATTTTTAAAAATAATACATTTTTTAAATAGTGAAAATAATGGTTATTTACACATGGTAAGGCTGTGAGTAGTTGCCAAAGTTATAAACCAACAACACTAGTCTTCTACTGTCAACCCCATATAAAAGTATAGTTGTTTTATTCCTCTGTACTTTAATCTAGAAACTAGTATTAATTTATTTTTTAAACAGAAATATCTTTAACTGTATATAACCAATTGTTGTAAATTGTACTCACCAAGAAACTCAATGTGGAGAGGAAAACCAATGGAATTCAAATGCTAGTGTGGCAGTCGGTCAAGGTAAGAAACAGGGAATCTTTTTCTCTTTGTCGACCAGTATTTATGTTTAGTGTTGTAGTAGATCCTGTCTGATTGGATGGATGAGAATACAAAACATTTAATTGACACCTTCATGAAAGCTATAAAGGAAATCCTTTTCACCCTGCCGATAGTTTTGTTTTAGTTCTATTTGTATGTTTCTACATTAAACAGTTACAATATTAGATACTGTTACTATTACAAGGACAGACATTTCATGTAATCAACAATGCAATTCGTTGGAATCTCAAACTTTTATTACCTGGGGATGCTATGAAATGCTGCTATAACAGGCAAGAGTTCTATCATTTTTCTTCTTCCACATTGAGTTTAGGGTACAACACTTTTGAGTTGCCGAGCTGTTCGAGTTTTCCCTCCCCCAATCCATCAGCATAAAAATTCTGACGCAATAGTTTATGAAACCTAGAATTTTTTTTTTACTCCTATTGCAGTATAAAAATATAATTAAAATGAAAATAAAATTTAAATCCAGTTCATATTTGAAAATAGCATTAAACTATATCTATTTTTGATTCTTCATCTTATTATGAACTGGATTCATTTCAGATTTATACTAAAAATTACAAGTAATTTTTAAAAATAAATGTTGATTATAGAATTTTTGTGCCATAAAATAATGTTTTATTAAAATATCCAAGTACCAACTCTCAACAAAAATCTTTTTTTGAATTGTATTAGATTGATTTTCAGTATGTTCATGATAAATTGGAAGCAGTGTTTTTTGTTTTCATTATTAAAACCGTGCACACAATTTAGTGGTACCTAATCAAGTTTTCAAAAAAAATCAGCTTTGTTTAGAATTTTTTCATAATTCTGAATAATACTTTTTATGATATATGAATTGACTAGAAGCAGTTTTTAAAATGGATGTGTCTAATTTCCTCATCTGGATAAAATTTAGGAATTAACAATCAAAAGATTTTTTCTTGATGTTTGTAAAATATAAGTATGAAAGCATTAAGGTTATTTTCTGTTTAACTAATATATATATATATATATATATATATATATATATATATATATATATATATATATATATATAAAGAATTTTTTTTTTTTTAAATATATTATCATTGCAACACCAAAATTCCCATGTTTCAAAACTGAAAATTCAATTCAATCATAAAAATTAAACCTAAAATACAAAGTTCTGTTCCATTTTCAAGCGATGCTAAGAATAACTTTTTTGAAATTGATTCACTTAATTTATAAATCCAAACTAATTTGATATTTTGAGATGTTGGGGGTAAGGACATTTTAATCTTTTTTATTATTTTAGGGGTGTTAGGAATTAACTTATTTAGGAAACTCATGTATCTAATGTATGGTAGCCATCAAGTCAGTCAAGTCAAGGTGAGGGCTGGGGTATCTGAATTACAGATCTCATTGTTCTTTCATATATATATATATATATATATATATATATATATATATAGTCTGTCTATATTTTTGAGATGAGGTATTATGTACATTATTTACATTATTTGGACTATTGCCCTCATCTTTGTCACCATATTTATCACAATGTTTCGGCCGTTGTACGCTCCGGCCTTCTTCAGGTGCTTGGAATGTCAAACAACCCTTTATTTCGCTCACTGGGGTAGACTGTTCTAGTTCCACGTGCCATGTTTAATGGATGTCAGTTATCAGTTATATCCTGTTAATTATCCACTGACTTAACCAGGTATTGAACTCACACTCTTTGGGTCCTGTCACTGGATCTAACCAACGCCTTTATCCACTGTGCCATGTGTCCTTGAGGAAAAACGAAACGTTGTGATAAATATGGCGACAAAGATGAAGACAACAGTCCGAATAATGTGTGTATATATATATATATATATAGAGAGAGAGAGAGAGCAAGGGGTTGGTTTGTGAATGTAAAGGCATGAATAGGAATGCTAATTGCTTTTCTTTTGTATCAGAAATAATGAAAATAAAAAAAACATCAATATTTTAAAATCACAAAAATGCAATTTATTTTG